>JANJYP010024594.1:0-17321 GCA_024605115.1 Rastrelliger brachysoma | reverse complement strand
ACTACAAAGCTCCATAAAGCTGAGGGGAAGCTGCAGAGTCACTGATAATGAGCCAGGAACCTTCTCATTACACACTGTCACTGAGATTTCATATATTATTTTCATTATTATAATAAAACATTGACTTATAACAGCTTCAAGAACAAGTTTTGTTTAAAATCTAAATTAGTTTATTATAAAGTTCTTGTACACCAGAGAGTTATTTGTTTGTTGGATCAAAGACTGACTATAAAAGAACCAAGATATCATGAATAATTAATATCAATAATAATTCTTAATATATACAGCACATTTTCTTCAATACTGCAAATTATTGATGCAGAATTATCACATGGCCTTTCCTGAGAGTACCGCTTAAGTTAAGACTGCTTGTGTTTGGGTTTGTAGGAGTCATTTTTGAGAGTCCTTCAGAAATATGGATTAAATGTACAACCTGCATCCATGACAGCGCTGCACACCATTTACTGCACAATACATCTGTGAAAGCTTTAGCTTCTCTGTCTTTCTTTCACTGGCACCAGTCGAGCCAAAAGCAATGAAATCCAATTGTGCCTGAAAGTGTAGCGTGTAACAATGTCAGTCATGTTGTTTAGTTAAAGAAAGGCCATACGAATAAAGGCTTTTACTGGACTATAACAAAAAGAAATGTGCTGAAACAAAGCTCAAAATAGCAATACTAAGAGAAACGCATACTGTAGCCTATATGTTTGTTTTTGAGAGTGAAAGTAGACATCCAAACACATTTAACACTCCTGAAACTTTTGAACATGATGTCTTATTTATTCAAAGGGACAAGTCTAACACATGAGAAACTGACTTTTTGTCATTTAAACTTTCACCAGATTAAGACAAAAAAAGTGCTGAAATAGAAAGCAAAAGAGAAATACTAAAGAAAAAACCCATACTGTACATGTCAGTTTATTTGTATAGTCATTAGATAAGAGTTACATAGATACCCAAACACATTTAGTACCATTGAAAAGTTTGGACACAGTGTTTTATTCAATGGAACCTTAAGGTTACTGCGTATTTTATGCAATAAATCTAATGCCTAAAATATAAGCAAAACTGTGACATTTCATCATTTACACACTTAAATTCATAAATAATCTCAGTCAACAAGCCACAAAACTCAGAAGTGATCTCAGATAAGATGTCAAATGTAGTTTCGCTGATACAGTACCTATTATACTGTCAACATCTCCATCTCAATGCCTCACCCTGACTAATGCTATAGTCCTCTGTGTTGCTGTTGCCTGGAAACATTGGCTAATTAAACATTTTATCGGGAAACATCAGGGACATCAGGATGTCTTCCTGATCTCCAGTGTACAGGGTTTAACTGTGTAACCTTTTTTTTTTACTAGAACACACCGTTTGGAAAGGCAGGATGAGGTGCAGCTCAACACGAAAACGACCTNTCAGGATGTCTTCCTGATCTCCAGTGTACAGGGTTTAACTGTGTGGCCTTTTTTTTTTTTTACTAGAACACACCGTTTGGAAAGGCAGGATGAGGTGCAGCTCAACACGAAAACGACCTTCCAGTTTTCAGAATGATGTTCTGTAAAATTAGCAATTAGCAGAGGAACAGCAATAATGCGGGTGCTGTTTTTATTTTTTTCACTGCTCTCTCTCATTCTGGTGGTGAAACTACGTCGCTAATTTGAAATTCATGAGGTGCTCTCTTTACTCTCAAATCCTGCTGTTCTTTGTCTCANTTCCAGTTTTCAGAATGATGTTCTGTAAAATTAGCAATTAGCGGAGGAACAGCAATAATGCGGGTGCTGTTTTTATTTTTTTCACTGCTCTCTCTCATTCTGGTGGTGAAACTACGTCGCTAATTTGAAATTCATGAGGTGTTCTCTTTACTCTCAAATCCTGCTGTTCTTTGTCTCGGCTGACTGTTGCAAATCAAATTGCAGCGTCCAACAGCCAGCTGCAGGCATTATTCTACAAAAGAGCGGCACTATGGGATGACCTCAAGGGTGCCTGTTCTTCCTGTGCAGGCAATTAATGAGCTAATGTTTTCCAACAGTCCAGCACAAAAAGCTGAGTTTTGGCTAATATTGATTAGGAACAATTATGTTCCTTTTATGGGGGGAGCTTTATGGATGTTTTTGAAGGTTTTATGGACACCGCTGTGGTTTTCATTCCTGCAAATGAACTAAATGGACTTCTGTAATCAAGCACTGCCCCACATTTCCTTTGCTGATGTAACTATTACGGGAATCTCAATTATCAGAGCATGTACTGGTGTCCATATCAGCTCCACAAGGAGGAGGGTAAATTCTCTTTTAAAGTGCTAGAAGTTGTAGTCTTCTTGCAGCATATAATTAATATTCTGCTGTAAACTTTAAAAGATGTAAAAAAGCTCAAGTGGGATTGATTGTTTTATTTAAATTAAAGAACAACTTACATGTTTTTAATTAAGTTGTTTAATGAACTGTTGGGAATGAGTCTACTTAAAGTAAAGACACTGATGCAAGTTGAAAATTTAGATTAGTATTTATTGAGCCATTTTTGAACTTTGATTTATTGAATTCTGTTAATTGTTGATCTGTTAATTAAAGCCACTGACAGGCAAAACGAATTACATTGATTATCTTGTTAAAGAGGCATCTGTTAAGGGGTACAACATAGGCAGCAAGATTATAGTTTATATACACACAGTTTATATGTTGGAAGCAAGAAAAATGGGCAAATGTAAGGATCTGAGAGACTTTGACGAGGGTCAAATTGTGATGGCTGTGACTGGGTCAGAGCATCTCCATAACAGCAGTATGGCAAGTCATTTTTACATTTAAAAGCCTGTCTGGATATGTGTTGCCAATAACTGTAATTCAGTTTTGCCTATAATTNAGCAAGAAAAATGGGCAAATGTAAGGATCTGAGAGACTTTGATGAGGGTCAAATTGTGATGGCTGTGACTGGGTCAGAGCATCTCCATAACAGCAGTATGGCAAGTCATTTTTGCATTTAAAAGCCTGTCTGGATATGTGTTGCCGATAACTGTAATTCAGTTTTGCCTATAGTCACAAAGAACATATCCACAACTACGTTCTTCCTATAGGACAAATGATGTCACTTTTGCCATTCATGTGTTTATTGGGTTTTGTCATTCCAGATATTACAATTTATTTATAGCAGATATCCGCTATGTAAATGACGGATATCTCTAACTGAATTATGACTAAGAGAAGTTCCAGTTTGACATATCTACAATTGGATTCTGACTAGTCATAGTGAATCTTTAATTCACCCTCAATTAAAAATATCTGCATGTCCCTTTTCAGTATCTTAAATTAAGTTTTGACTAGGCGAAATGGCGTTGTAGGTATCTATAACTGGAATTATGACTAGTCAGAATGTAATTGTAGAGATCTAATATCACATTATAGATATCTTGAACTGAAATTTGATTAGAGATGTCTGCAATCACATATGTCTATGTGTTGTTTTGGCTAGTCACAATTACATTATCATCATGGATGAAAGATGCAACTATTCAAAATGTAATCACAACTACTGAGAAAGATGTTGACATCTATAATGTTAATTCCCGATATTCAAACTCAGCTTTTAAATGTTAAAATGGCTTACCATAGTTCTTGTGGTGTCTTTCCGGTATGCAGTGATCAATACCTACCAAAAATGGTCCAATAAATGACAACCAGTAAACCTGTGACAGGATTTAATGCTAAAGTCTTGGTGCCAAATACCAGAGGACACCTTCAGTTTAAATCATTCTCACCAGAAAGAGTTAGGTGTTTTATCCCTCCAGCTAACTTAAATGGGGATAAAACAATTCAATCATATGACATATCTGGACTTGCAACATGTAGTAGATCAAATTGTTGTCATTTGTGATTAGATTGTGATGATTAAAAAATATGTAAGCCTATGTGCTAATTTACAGACGTCTCTTTTACACTGTAAGTCTATGGGAAAATGTCTATTGGGCCCAACTGTATCATGTGATGTAATTACATACCATGTCTGATATGTCAAATTGACTTCAAAGCTTGGTGTTTCAATACTTGATGATGCTCAGATAGAACAAAACATCAGAAACTAATCAATATTTCAGCACTAACCAAGATGATGAGATTTTATTACAAAACAAAACCAAACAAACAAGAAGTCAGAAGAATAAGTCAGTAATATGGCACAGACTACATTTTGATACACGAGAAGAGTTTTATTTCAGCCAGCAGACCCAACACATTAGAAGCAGATATACTGTGTGACTGTTCTCGGGGTGACGCCATGACCGTAGACATTTTCAAACCCGCATTAAAGTAGTAACATAAAATCAAAACTGGCAAATGGCATCAAGTGGCAGCATCCAGTGTGTCGAGAGATAACAGATGGCAGTCAGTTATGTCAGATTTGGCATTTCTGTTGGCGACCTCGCTCTTTTTTTTTGGACTGTCAAAGATGTTCTTCACGATAATTTCATGTCATGCATATGTTTATATTAACAGCCATTTGGGGATTGAACCACCTGCATCCAGCGGGCCTTGCTCCACTGAGCTCTCCACGTCTATTTTTAGGGGAATTAGTCGAACAGGTTAATGTGTATTGATTTGCTTTTGTTAAATCACTGACAACAAGCTCAAAAAACCTGGCAGTACCAAAGTGTTTAAAGTTCAAGGAGGCTTCCTCCATCACATTCATCACTGTCACAGTTTCATAACACACATACACACTTGTACTTTGTCGGTCTCTATTTGTCAACCCCCCCCCAACTCACAGCCACGCANCACACACACACACACACACACACACACACACACACACACACACACACACACACACACACACACACACACTTGTAATAACATCATTAAGGGGTGTAATGTCAAATTGTCTGGAGAATGCTGTCTAGACATCTGATGTGAAGCCTTTGACCTCCACAGCTTAGTCATCTTGGCTTTGGAGGAAGGTGTTTCTGTGTGTGTGTGTGCGTGGCGAAGAGAGTCAAAGTCGTGAAGTGATACCTTTTTTTTTGGAAGGAAATTAATCATGATTTCCTGGAAAAATATGCTAATAGAAAATAATATTACCTGCTTCTTATGATTATATGTTCCAACAAATGATGAATCATTTAATCATTTGAGACTAAAACCGAAACGATGAGTTCAGAGTCTGGTGTGGCATCGTCACTGTGAGAGACACGAGCAGTCACGTAATGAAAGTTTGAGTAAAAGAACAAAACACATGTTGAAGAATCTGTAATTCACTGTATCTCTCCAAAAAAAATTCATTAGATCTTCGTAGCTGTTTTCATACTTTATTGTCATCCAAGACATTACCTGCAACCCATTACCATTATCTTGAGTGAGTAAACTGGCAGACATAACCACTGAATTCACAATAAAATGTTGTGAACAATCCCTCTGCGGAAAAAGAAAAGATGAGTCGGTCATGAATCTCACGGGGAATTTAACTTCCTTTCCCCTCCTTGATTATGTACCTGAATATAAAAAAAGCTGTCTGTGATTTTCAAAGCACTGATCCCGTTAGACGAGACTTGAAGTAATGGCAGAATTGTAAAAGGCCAGTTGTTCAGAGATGGAGAGAGGTAGGAAGGTCATACTGAAGAAGAAAGGAAGTAAAGAGAAAGGAGGAGTTAATTTCAGCAGATCTCCACATCTGCTGTGATTAGAGAATCTTCACTTCTGTATGAATAAAAATTGTGTTATCAACGGTTATTTTAAAACAGCTCATTTTGCAGTTAAATAGCAAAGAAGTAACCTGTTTCTACAGAATCATGGACAGTGACCAGATGGGCTTTCAAGGTCCTGCTCAAGGACACTTCTGACAGAAAACAAGCTACAAAGGTCTTTTTTTAATCTGCTATAATTAATGAAAATGTGGATGATCACAGAACAGTGTTTTTGTTTTGAAACAGTGACAAATATGAGTAATTTTAGTCTCATGTCAGCATGAATTATTTTGTTATTTTTAGGATTGAATATTCAACTAAATGATTATTTCTTGAATATTTTGTTTTGTCCCCAATTTGTCAAGAAAAAAGAAGAAAAATGCTCGCAGTGTCTTCAAATGTCTTGTTTTGGCCAACCAACAGTTTATAAATACTCAGTTAACTATTAAATGAAACAGAGAAAAGCAGAATATTTTTCACATTCCTTCACCTCTAATAGATATCATCATATAGGAGATAAGGATGTATAGACTGAAGCAGTATATTTTACAGTTGAGCAATAAACTTAATAGACCTGATGATTTGTTGATTCATTGAAATTAACAAGTAAAAAATTAACAAGTGGTTATTTAGTGATTTTTCACATTTTCTGAGTTTAGGGAAAGAATTGTTAATGATGGGCGATGGCCAAGTAACAAAACAGAAGTGAACCCTATTATTTCATAATTATATTTTATTATAAAAATCACTTTATGTAATACATTGTATTTTAATATAATTAACCACAATCCTGAACTATATTACTTAACCTGAAGAAATAAAAAACAAATATATTTTAAACTACTTTACATTGACATTTCCTTTACATTTGTACCTCTAACATCTTTTTACAGTGATTATTTGATTTCATAAAACTTTAGTAATAATTATTTTGATATTTATAATAAGCCAATATCAGTTGGTAATATAAACTTCTTTATGTGCGCGTATTTTGTTCTGTTTTGGTTTGTTTCAGAAAAAAATACTTAAGGTTGTTTTACATGTTTGGTCTTTTAATTATTTTATATTTAATAGCATCTCAACCAATTTACTGTTGATCACCATTATTTTTGAGGCAGAAACCTCAGAATTTGGAAAAGTAAATCCAAGAAAAATATATGTTTGTTTGTTTTTTAGCCCTTGAACTCCACAATTCAGCACAATAGATCAAAACAATTAAAATGCTTTTTAAATTCAATCCATGGTCTCGCTCTGTCTAAGTGCATTGATGGAGGTTCATAGGGTTTATGAGGCAGGAGACCTGGAAGAGGCGATCTCCTCTTAACATCGACACTGATGAACCTAAACATTGATTGGCTGATGTGAATTTATTGACAGCCTCATTCTCTTTCAAGCTGCTTTGGTGCCAATAACTATCCTCCATTCTTGTGTCCTTTGAGCATGTATGTTCATGTTTCCATGGCTCACTGAAAAATATGTGTTCATGTGTAACCCATGTGAGCATCCGTGTCTGTTTGCTTGTTTGTTTCCCCGTTAGTCTTTGCTCACAAACTTGTGAATATTCATACATGCATCTGTGTGTGGGGTTAACACGCAGCTCGGTTCGATTGTCATTGATGATCCTCAGACTTGTTGTCAGGCGTGTCAGAACAACTTACAGTCATTTGCTTTGAAGATGAACAAAGAATCTGGTGCTCTCTGAAGCCCCCTGAGCTTTTCGCTTTAGCTTGATCAACATGTTAAGCAGCACACAACAAGCCTCTCTTTGGTCATTTTGAGTGGTACACACATGCCTTTCTCCTAACATTCATCACATATCAATTGTAATCTTGATATTTAGAAATCAAGAGGAAAAATAATCAAATAATTAAATCATTCAAGTATACGCCACTTTTAAATGTCACTGCCCAACATGTTACAGCTAGCCAATTTCATCCACAAAGGTGTTCGAGACTGTTTCTCTTCATGTTACTCAGATGAAAGTAATCACCAGTCTGTGAGTTAATCATGTACTTCTTTACGTACTCTGCTTTGACGCGACTGTTTTCTGATGTAGTCACCATACTCATGAGCAAATAATTATGCTTGTTTGTTTCCACATGTTGTCACACCTTTAACAATCCCAAAAGTTCATCAAATACACAAAATTATTTCAAGGGAGAACCAGAATGAAAATAACTTTTTAGATAAAAAAAAGTTATACATTTTAAAAGATTACATTACAGACAAAACTAGTTTTATTTTGATAATCAAATCACATGTGTGGTGTATCACTACCAGGTGCTATCTTGTAGTCATTTAACATCAATTAATGATAAATCAACATGCAAGTTTTGAAGCTGAGCTGCATTGTGCTGTTTGTCACTTTTCCGCCTAATTTGTGTATGAAAATATCGAATAAAAGTAGATCTAAGATGGAGTCCTGTGGTACTCCTTTGTTAACACCCCTAAAGCTTGACATATAACAGCCACAACAGCCTGACTTCTACCAATGAGATAATTTTCAAACCTATTACCGGTTCAAAAGAATTTAATGATAGATGGTGAAAGCCTTGGATAAATCAATAAAACGGGCAGTAGAGTCCTGCTTTATCTACTGTACCAGCAACATCATTCAAAACGTTTGATGCTACTTTCATAGTACTGTCTATGAAATGACAGGAATGCCCTGTTACCATGGTTAGATTATAAATATAAGTTAATTAATCAACTAAAATGTGGCTTTTTTTTTGAATGTGGATTTTTTTTTTTTTACATTGACAGAAGAAAGAGCATTAAACACTTTAAGATTCCTAGAAGGCTTCAATGAAAAGGTCTGAGCATCTAATTTGTTTGCCCAGCAAGGTGCACAATGATAGGGGGAAAGGGAGACAATCAAGCAGTTTCAAGTAAATAACTCAATGAAATTAGACATTCATGGAAGGCATCACATGTCTCCTTTCCAGCTGAGATGGTGATTGAACCTTGACCTTTTTCACTAGGTAAGGATGAAGTAGGACTAAGTGATAATGATTTAACTGTTTTCCAAAACCTTAGTCCTTCAGTTTTAACAGGCTGACAATATGCTAATGAGTCAAGCCTGAGTGTCCTTAAATGATGACTGTATTAAAGATAAGCTGTTTTTCATTGAGATAACAATGTGGTATTTCCATTAAATCCAACAAACATGAGAGAGTTGCTGCATTGGCTGTATACTTATAGTTATGTTGCTGATTTAGGAGATGCAAAGTGAGTGATTGTTTTTAAAAAGGACAACACATGGCCGGAATTACCTGAAACACCTTTCACAGTATCTGTTGAGGATGTAGTGAGCAGTCACTCTGTGATGATAATAACTGTGGGAAACAGAGCAACAGTCACCACATTTTCCCACATGATCCTCTTAAGTGCAGAGACCTCTATTGACTTCAGCCTGACATGTTTAAACCTAATACACCACCCCAATCCATTACTTGACAAAGACAAACCAGAGGCAGGACAATGAGTGTCTGGTTGTTGAAATGAAGCAATTTATTTTAGCTTAATGCGCAGGAAACGCAGTCATCCATTATTTGACGAACAATGAGCGCAGAGCCATTACAAAAACACAGCAATTACTTTTAGAGATAATGGGCTGAATTTTATTTTTTTCGTGTGTGTGTGGAGAAGTGGAGCAGCATACCATGCCTCATTTTTTCCCCCCTGATTGTATGTTTCTGCTTGTTAGCATGTGTATGCCAGTTTCTATTAATGTGTCCACTGTGTACATGTGATTTCAGGAGTGATTGATGCTTTCGTCCTTGTGAGTGCACTGTGTGTAATTCTGCAGCTGGTTGACTCAAATGCCAACATAGAATAATAATCGCCCTCTTTTCTGACTTTAAAATGGGAAAATCTCTTTGTTGTCTATTTTGGGAAGGAAATAATGAAACTGTTTGCCACTTGACAATCTGGTTACTTCCTGCTGAGTCCGTGTCCTGTCTACTCCTTTCCTAGTCCATCACCACCTGTTCTGTGCTTTAGGAAAGACAAGGTCATTTAGTTCTTCTCTTTAATGTGACATGGAAATGACAAGTGCATGATAAGCTACTGTATATTAAACATGTAAACAGGATACATCGTGTTTTCTGTAGTTTTTGTTGTTGTTTTAAAACTGTTATGTGGTGTTTATGTTGAGGTCAACAAGTCACACATCAGGGCTTTGTTTGCAAAGTTGCCTTTACTTCCTCATAATGACATCATATTGTTCACCCAAGCTCTTTCAAAGTTCTTGTTTCTAGTTGGGTCATTCATATTGTCCACTTACTGACAAGTTGATATTTTGAATAAATAATGAGGAAATAAAGTAAAAACCTCCTTCTATCATTTGTTCATGTTGCCCCCAAGGTGGCTGAAGCTGACCAATCAGAATTGAGTCTGTTATTAAATATACAGGAGCTGAAATGGCCTGTTTCAGACAGAGGCTGAACTGAGTTTTAAGTTTCTTTTTGGATGTTGGAGTTTTTTGGAATTGAATATCATGCAAATATATCAAATGTCCATGTTAAGTTTCCTTTAAAATGTCAGAATAGTGCTTGACAGCTTATAAACCATGCATGTGACCAGACTGCAATCACAGTGTAAGCTCCAAGCTTACACTGATTTTTCTAAAATCTATTTTGCCCCAGTGCTAAAACCCATTGCCGGTTAAGGACACATGATCTGAAAAGGCAAATTGGTATCGATGCCAGTACTAAGCTAATTTAGTAGATTAGGTGTTGGCCATGATGTCATTGATCCAAACTAAATGTAATTTCTTTGTTGATGTCATTATAAAATTCAGTGCTTGCTATTTGTTATTCATCAGGCCACAGACTCCACTTTCAGTGCCACAGAAATCACTAACCTGATGCTACATTACATATAATCAATTAGTTTCAGGCAGAGGGACATACAGATTTTAAATTGGGGGAAAAGAGAGTACTGGTATCAGATTGAGAAAATGGAGAGAAACATTCTTGTTCATCCACACATGTGTCCTGAATGCTAAACCTTTGGGTGTCAAAAACATTGCATTTGATTGGACAGAGAGGCAAAATGGAGATAAAAAGATTTTAAAATGAAAGAAATAAGATTGTATGAGACAATTTCATGAGAGAGACAGTGAGGGATAGAGAGAGAGAGAGACCTTCTATAGAAGGCAAAAGGCGACCCATATCAAAATGTAGGCAGGTTGGAAATTAAATGAAAGGATACAGATAAAGTAGAAGGGATTTGGGGCGAGAGAGAGTGAGTGAGTGAGAGAGAGAGTGAGTGCGAGAGAGAGAGAGAGAGAGAGAGAGAGAGGACGGGTCAGAAATATAAATCAGGCCAAATGAAGAGTGAGAAAAATAGCAAAATGTGAACGTAAGATACCACACAGCCTGCTTCAAAACTGTTAGAACTGGTTAAAAATGGATTTTGACAGTTGTAGTTTAAATGAGTTTGGTACGCTTTGTTCATCTACCTCTATAATTTCTCATGTGGCCCTGAGATCAGGCCCCTTGGTCTTGGTTAAATCTGTACAAAAGCAGAAAGTCTCAGGTTTGATCAACATCTGTCCTTGAATGAACCTCCTGAACTCTGCTGGCTGTAATGTGATTGTGTTACTAAAAAGGAATCAGTAGCGAAGAATTGATATTTACACCATGTAGAAGAGCAATATGCTGACAGACTCGTCCATGAGCTTAAATTTGCATCACTAATGTTGAATAATACTTTGGAAAAATCAGATTATCTAAACATGGAGCAGGTCTAGGTCTGCTTCTTAAACAAATGTTTCAGTCTATAAAATGTTGAAGTTGTGACAAAATGCTTGTAATAATCTCCAACAGTCCAATGCAGTGTCTTTGGACTATATTATTTGTCCGACAAACTATATAATATGCAAATATATTTGATTAATAGATATATAAAAAGGTGGAAAATCATTAAAATCTCATATTTAAAGGCCAGGAACCAGATTATTTCGAACTAAACATTGTTTGGTTTATTGGTAGCTAACTAAATGTCTTTGGGTTATAAACTAGTTGGGACAGGAAGACAACATTTTCCGAGGTCACCTTGTGTTTTGGGAAACGGTTTTCAACATTCTTCACCATTTTCAGATGTTTTATAGACCAAACTGATTATCTATTAAAACTAATAATTGTTATTTGCTTTCCTATTTTTATCTATGAAACATCTAAATCCTATATATAATTTAGTTGTCTCTTCCTTCTGCATATATTTACCTGTAAATTCCTCATTTTCAGAGAGTAAACAGACCACAAAAGGAGACTTGATTTACACAAACACTCTGTGAAGAGTTTCAAAGGAAGTGCTGTGATATCAATTGTTGAAAGTATTACTGTAATATGAGAAAATATATTAAGCTTTTGAATTAGTAGCTTTGTTTTTTGCAATCTTTGCCATTAAATTATGTTGTGAATAAAACTTCACAGATATTATAAAGATATAATATCTGTAACGATGTTTCCCTCACTTGATAATACACTGTATGAATGTGAAACCAGTCGTTCATGAAAAAAAAATAAAACAGCGTGTGTGATCATTAAGCATTCCCCCGCGATAATGAAGGTTTAGAAACCACAATGAGCGATGACACACATTAGAATATGGCAGCCGTACCGCCACTGCAGCGTCTCACACTAGTAGCTTTTAAAAAGGGCTTTGCCGAAAGATCAATAACCCAGGGCGACTGGAAAACAGCATTAAATTCAGCTTAGTCTTCAGGTCTTCGGAGGGGATTTATCACAGAAACAATCTAAATCTCTGTGCTTCGGGTCCAGCATTTTCCACCGGTGGTTAGAGAGGCTTACACTGAAAATCAGTTTGCAGTCACACCATGACGGGGAGATTTAAAGACAGTAATGCTGCCATATAAAAACCTTTTTTTATTTTCTGAAGAGCAAAAGGCTTATTGTAAATCTTTATTTGTGTGGTTCAGGGCGTTACCGACACACAGCTTCACATTCAGACACAGTGTTTGACTGTCAAACACTGATCAGCTTGACAGGTGTCACTCAGTCCGCCTCACTCATTGTCCTCCATCTTTCAAACTTAGACAACACAGTAAACACGCTGGTTTATTCCTCCCTGAAGGTTTGATTCTCCGATAGCAGTACAACAACAACGGAGATGGAGTGACCGTGGCTCAGGAGGTAGAGCGAGCGGATCCCCCACTGCTGAGAAAGTGGGTGGTTCGATCCCCCCCACACACACTCCTTCCATCCACATGTAGAGACTTAACGCCACATTGCACCAGCACGCTGCGTGGTAGCTTGCCTCCATCGGTATGTGTGTGAATGGGTGAGTGAACAGCAAAAGCAATAGATGAAAGCTCTGGCTTGCTCGGTGGTGCAGTGGTTAGCACGTATGCCATATGGAGCAGTGCTCTTAAGCAGCTGACCCCGGTTTGAATCCCATCCAGAGCGTCCTTTCTGTCTTCATGTCTACCCCCTCTCTCTCTCTCTCTCTCTCCCATTTCCTGTCTACCAACTTTACAATAAAGGTGTCTGTGCCAAAATAATCTTAAAAAAAAAAAATCAGGCATAAGATCTGTCACTGTCCTCTTCCATTAGGACACAGCATCAGTGACCAAACTGTAGTTTCATGTGGCCTGCTCGTCCTTTTGTTGATGTCATACTGTACCTTCATTTCAAACTTAATTGTCCATTTGCCCTTAAAGTAATCGGGGTTGGTTATTAGACTGTACATCCTGAATTATAAGTATCATCTGGCCTGTTTTCTTTTAATTTCCTCATTTTGTTCTCTCTACTTTTGTGTTCAACTCTATTTAATCGTTTTTCTAATTTGTTCTTGTGGTAGCAATGCATCAGCTGTGTTTTGCTCAGGGAACTAATTAGCAGAAGTAAGCTTTAAAAACTTTGAAGGTTTTTCTTACTGATTACTTTGTACTGAATGTACTATGTGCCTCTCTAAATAAATGCATGGCCTGTGTCATCATACCGCCACAGAATTTTTTCCTGGAGCATAACAGAGACAGCCAAAATGAAATTTGAACTTTGGGGTTGTGCTCAAGCAGTAAGAGATCCTCATTTGCAATCTGATTAACTATACTAACAACTAAACTTCATAGAGATTAGGAATATTGTTTTTCGACCTATTTTCAAATGTTTTTATAAAAGGAATATGTTTTTCATCATCTAATTGCCTAAAATCATGAGTGGGTATTACATTTTTAGCACAAGTACTAGTAATTAATCATAACTATTTGCATTGAATTGTGTGCGTTTTGTTAAGGCCAACGGCATCTGATGTCTTCCTGGTTCAAAATTGACCTGTGTGATGTTGTCATTAAAGCCATTTGAAATGGTTTCAAAATAGTATCATGACTGAACTTTATAACAATCTGTGATAATCCATACATTTTTCTTAAATCTTAAATTTAGTCTGTTTTTTTCTTTTAATTAAAAATGAGGTGTAGTTTCATTTAAATGAAGCTTTTTGAAAAAAAAAACATGATAAAATATCTGTTATCAAAATTATTGCTTTTGCAGTCTTTTTATTTTTACTGTGAACAAGCACTGACATTTCTGACCATTATATTATGCTGCAATCTGTGGAGTAGACATTTTATAAACTTTAAGTGGAATGTGAATTGCTGTTGACAGCCTACAAAAAGAGACATACAGAGGAACAAAACCCACAGATGTGAGAGCTCTACAGTAACTTTGTGGGAGTAAGTAACAAACACCACCAGTTGTCTATTATAGAGAAAGCCTCCGTGCCACTCTGTCTGTCCCACCACTTTCATCCCTCACCTCTCATATTGTCTCTTCCACTTCTCACCCGTCTTCTCACCTTTTGTTGTTTGCGTGTGTGTGTGTGTGTGTGTGTGTGTGTGTGTGTGTGTGTGTGTGTGTGTGTGTGTGTGTGTGTGTGTGTGTGTGTGTGTGTGTGTGTGTGTGTCTGTGTCCCAATATGGCCTGTCTCATCATTTCCCATCTCTCTCGCTATATATCTCTGACTGCCTTCTTCCCTCTCTGCTGCTGTGCCTTCTCTCCTGGTTGTCTCCATGCCTGCAAATAGGATTAAAAATTAACACTCCTTGTGTATATATATATGTATGTGTGTGTGTGTGTGTTATAAAGAGGAAGAGAAAAGGAGGGAGGATGGGCCAGCTAGAGTCATTGCTGTTTACCACATTTAATGATTTATCTCTTACTGTATATAACGCATGACTTTATTCGCTGTAGAAGATATTCTGCCTTCCTCTCTCCTCATATTTTTTTATTCACCCTCCCATGATGAGTCTGCTTCCTCATGAGTTCATGAACCCACATCCACTGATTTTGGCCTCTCAGGGGATCCATAGCTTGGTCTTTCATCTTGGAAATCCATCCTAGAAATGACACTCCTTGTAAGTGTATCAGCAGTGATGACTCAGATAAGTGTATAAAAAGCTGAGTTTGAAGCAATCTGCTTATAAATTACTTCTTTTTAACCTATTCCTAAATATTTTCTTTTATGTCTGATTGTTAATTTTGTTTTGCACATCCTCTGAATCTTAAAATTTCCCTTTTTGAATTTTGATGTCCCTTTTTGTGTCTGTGTTTATTTCTTATTGTTGATTATGAAATGCTTTTAAATGTTGCTTTTAACACAGCACAGAAAATAAACTATTTTAATAATCAATTCATTGTTATTAAGCATAAATATAAACCTTTTTCCAGTTTCCATCAGCCATTTGTAACAATTTGCAGCTTTTCTTAGTCATATAATGCAGTAAAATAAGCATATTTGCATTCTTTTATAGTTGTATTAATTTAAAGATGTCACCTTACAGTCCTCAGATTAAATCAAAATGAAAATAATCATTAGTTCAATTGCAGCTCTTATACACTTATTTGATCATCACTTGTACATAACAGCACTAGGTTTTCAACACTGAACTCATCTTTGTTCAATATTACAGGATGAATTTAAGCTTCTTTTTAAATGGTTGCATGATGCAATTTTTATGCAACTGTGTCTCATAAAGATGAACTTTAATGTGTCTGTAGATGAATAGTTTTAAGACACATGCACATAGAAAGATATCATTCTGTAGTAAAAGCACGAAAATAAACACATTCATATAATGTAAACTTCAATCTAGATGTTAACATGAATCTAAGGTTTTGTAGCTGTCAATCAACTTTCCGCCTCTTATTCCTCATATACTACTTCTATCTTTTATGGTTTCTAACAGGGAACAAACCACCTAATTTTCCCTTTGGCGTATCACTTCCTGTTAAACCAAAAACCCCTTTCAAATGTCTCACTCAGACAAAAATGATTTGTGACCAAAGTATTTAGCATCAGACCGCGTTGGCCGGACTCGGTTTGAAGCGGGACCATTTTCAATCTGTCGGATGGTTTCTCCAATAAGCTTCAGTGGGAACGTCAGCACAGCAGGGATCCTGGTAGACGGACAGGGTGTTAACACAGCCGCTGTACCTGAGAGGCTCTCCTTTACATTTTAATCATTAAGCTGACAGATTAATTCACACAGATGTACAGTCAGGCAGCTGTGATCAAGGTCAGTCCCAGGCAAAGTTAGAAACTCTACATTTAACATTTAACTCTACATTTAGCAGTTAGACGATTTAATAAAATTGCATCTAAAAGACCATTTTGAAGGAAATGACCAGTTACTGAGATTGTCATGTGTGTAGTAAGTAACCTTTTTAAACTTATTTATCATCTTTTTTCCCAATATTCAAACATGTTTTAAATGAGAAAAGTGACAATCTGAACAGCGCTCACTTTTTAGCAATATTTTAGCTACTCCTTTGGACAGTCAAATACTTCAAATATGTTAGTGGAAAGATCTAAAATACAACAAACGCAGGCAAAAATCGTTTGATGTGACTCGTATCATTGAAATCAATGAAGCAGCTCTTCTGTTCTTTAATATTTGTTCTATTTTCCATGGCAGCAAACTGTGCTGAAATGACTCTCTCCACCTTATTGGTTATTTTTTATTCTTTTTTTGTGTTTTTACACTCTTTTTTTTCCCTCAATCTCATTACTTATACTCCCCGCCAACAACCCAGTTATTCCTCAGGGATCAATAAAGTTTCATCTAATCTAAAGAGAGAGAGGTTGTTCTGGTTATGCAGCGTTTGTGAGTGAGACGACTCAGCGTCTGAGGAGAACAGCAGATGTTGATCTGGACGGGATTAAAATTACCACAGAACATCAAAGTAAATACAAAACTCAAGAGATGAAATGATAAACTTTTCATTCTGGGCAGAATTAGAGTTTCAAAGTCCTGGAAGGAAACTTGAAATCTGAAAGTTGTCCCGTTAATATCTCTCAAAGTGGTTTGTAAGATGTTGGCAGCTTGCTCTCATCTCTTCTCTGTCAGTTACAAAGTAGAGAAAATGGTGCCATGATAAAATGCCTACAGTTTAACACTTTACAAAACAGCTTTCCAAAAGAAACATGCATTTCTGATTTTTTAGCTGCTACGCATATTCTCCACTATGTTCACCAGCTAATATTCCCAGCTGCCTGTTGTGGCCAAAAAATGATGGTATGAGAGTGCTTATGGTGCATTCCCACTGAATCTGTCAAAGGACCTACCATCTTACCTGAATTTGCATAATCACAACTCTCCACCTCAACTTTATGCAAATTTGTGTCC
>JANJYP010024576.1:0-18206 GCA_024605115.1 Rastrelliger brachysoma | reverse complement strand
CCCCCCCCCAATCATTTTCTTAATTAATATCATAATAATAAAACTAAATGCAGTTTTGGAAGAAATTGACTGCTGAAAGCTGAAATTGATTGTGTTGCATTGCTTGAAGCTGAATAATATTATAATTACATATAGACTAATGTTGCCTGCAGTTGGGATTTGTTTAGTAGAAAACTTTTTTGCCTACTAAACAAATACAATACACCTTATATAGTATGTGAATGTTTTATGAGATGTTAAAACATTGTATATAACATCACAGGAATATGTTAGAAAAATCTGACAGGAATAGTACACATCGTAGAAACATCGTGCTAAATACGTTAGAACTGGTAAGGTGTTTTTTATTTGTAAGCATGTGGGGCCGGTTAAGTGTCAAAGAACATTAATGGAATGAAAAAGAGAGATGCAGCAAAGGACAGCAATCATAATTTTTTTTCCACATATGACATTTCTGTATTTGTGTTTTTGTATGTTTTCATCTCACTGGTTACAAGTATGCACGGCTTAGTTGCTAAAAGGTGATGTCCCATTCTTCCATGCGCCAATCAGCTTTTAGCAATACACTATTTAAATCAAAATGTGGGATTTTTGTCAGTACTGTTTATTCAGATTTGATCAAACTACACCCACACAGTCAGTATGAGGCAGAATTCATTTTTAAATGTTAAGACCTTATTCAAAAGAATGGATGTTTTATCCAAACTGCTGATATATAACCCAGTAAATAATATCCAATATTATCAAGAACATTTTGAGATTTATGTTTGTTATAGCCAAATATATTAAAGTTAAAGTTCTTTGTTGGGGTAGCATTCTAGTAGCATCAAATTTGATCATGGTAAATCTATCTAAAATAGTTCTTAAATCTAAGTTCTCCAGCCTTCCTGCCTTATCTAGTAAAACAGTCTAGTGTTAACCTTGGAGTTAACTAAGGACAATATAATGTGTACAAGGACAGAACCATTAAGGCATGAAATGAAATGTTTTTTTTTTCATCAGGTATTATAAGCTAAAAACTAAAACCCAATGACCTGCTGTTGTTGTTAACGTCAACTAAGCTGAGTTCACCAAAGCTTTCATAAAGGCTCACTGCTCAGGTGTAAAGATCCACAGCTGTGTTTTAATATTCAAGACAAAACATTTCATTATTTATGCATAACCATATGTGGTATAATTATTTGAAAAATCATTGTAGATGTTGATGGTTTTGTGTATTTAAGCAGACTTAATGAATGTTGGAAATAAATCATGAATATTTCACTGTACTAATTAAATAATACATATTTAATAAATACTAAACAGTTTAGGAAATTGTGGAGGGTATTACATATATATCAGTGCAGTTTCAAAATATAATTTTTCAGTAGATCCAAAATGAATGCCATATTGATTTGCTGATGTTAAAATGTCAAACAGCACAAAGGGAAAACAAAAGCTAACTTCATATGCTGTTTGAAATCTGGTTTTGTTTTTTGTTTTTTTTGCAGTCACCTGTCTGTGCTGAGACAAGCACAGAAAAATGAGTTGTACTGATGGCCTAAATGGGAGTTGGATCACTTTATAATAGTTCATCACCCCTTTCAGAGCCCATTACCCTTGAGAGAACTGTCACAGCAGTGGGAGACTCATTGTGCAGAGCAAATGTTGTCCACATTGATGGTGACAGAAGTAAAAGAAATCATAAAGAATAATATATAGAAAAAGTATCACTACTTTTAGCAGTAGTGGGTAAAAACTATTCACAATGGGTCAGATAGGTGCTGAGTCACACATAGGTAGTAAACCAGAGGATATGACATAGACTTAGTGTGGCTTTTTGAAACAAATTTGAATTTGAATATGAACGGGCACAGGCATGTTAGGGGGAGGGGGGAGGGGTGAAGAGGAGTGGGTGAATTGACAGGCAGGAGGCAAGGAATCACACTCACACCTGTTTCTGATGACGGTGGGAGTGAAACAGTGTGAGATGAAGTGAATGTTGGTTGTGGTGGTNGAAGAGGAGTGGGTGAATTGACAGGCAGGAGGCAAGGAATCACACTCACACCTGTTTCTGATGACGGTGGGAGTGAAACAGTGTGAGATGAAGTGAATGTTGGTTGTGGTGGTTGGGGGGCAGAGAGATAGAGAGAGGAGTGTGGAGAGACACTCAAAAGGAGCCACAAGTGGCCCACTGTTCCCCCAGCAGCAGCAGCACCTGCCTTGCTGCCTCCCTCCTCTTCATTACCCGGCAACAAAATTCCTCTTAAGGTCAGTGTACAGAGAATCCTAAAGGGGGGGTGTGGTTGTATGGGAGTGTGTGCATACCGTGCAAAAGAGTGTGCATCACAAAGAAGGTCTTTTACTGTCCACATATACAAACTCTGCCAGGTACTTCCTTCCTTCACCCAACCTAAACTAGGAGAAATCTCATTCACAAAGTACTAGCTCATCGCCATCCATGATGTTCACTGAATAATAATGGAGAGTTAACTGACTGTTCACTAAACTCAGTCCCCCTTATTGTTGCCTAGCCTGCCAAGCTTCTTACGCTAGCTGATATGATAGCTGTCACTATTAACTCTGTAGTTGAATGTTTAGAGCTGAGTCATTTTAAAACAGGAACCAACACTCTGAAGAAATTATATCATGCTAAAAGATGCTGTTAAGCTGAATGTTGGCAAACCTAACACTGTTTTTGGCAAGGTTGACTGTGTAATTACTGTGGTGATAACCACAATAAAGAAGAAAGAGATACCCATCACCTCAACCTATAACCCCACAATCTAGTTTTACTATGTTAACCATGTGCTTAGCTTGACAGCCCAGTTACTATAGGATGTAAACAAGATAGCCAGACATGCTAGCAACTGTTAGAGAAGATAGAAAACATTGTTTGATCTGTTCTTATGAAAGGATAAGAAAATGGAGAGTATCTCTATTATACTCATCAACACAGTGAGAAATTCAAGGCTAGACAGTCCTGCTGTGCCTAGTTACGGTTACTAAGCTAGGATTGGACAACTGCTATTTGGGGGAGGTGCACTGTGCACAGTCAGAATCTGAAATTGGTCAGAAATTAAAAACGTGACATAATTGTACTGAACTTCCCTGATGCCTTACAAAACTGACTAACAAAACCACCCTTTAAACAGCTGCAGAGTGATAACCCCACTCTGCAGCTGTATTGATCCCAGCCTCTTCAAGCTCACCCATTGTCTTAAAACTACAGCCCTGCTGTTGTTCATTGTCGTCATATAAACACAGTCTGCTGATTGGTCCTACTTTCAGTTGCCAGCCTCAATCGATTTTCAACAGAAGGTCTCAGGCCTAATATTCTTTAACAAAAACTGACCTTGTGAGATTTAAGTTCGCTTGTGCACGGTTAGACTGAAACACTCCTTTATGTGCCACAGCATCAGTTTAAATCAGTGGTGTTAAAACCTTAGATTTGTTATTGACTTCCCCCATTGTCCCTTGAAAATCAATGCAAGGAGGCAGAAGAATTTTTGAAAAGCAATTTGCCACAAGGGCGAATCCTGCCAGTCAATGGTCAATCAATGACAAGCTGAGTCTTTTCATACCGCCTGTTGCAAATAATTATGCTGAAGATAATTGGCTTGTTGGTTTGGATGCATTAGTGAAAGCTACTGCTGTCCATGCACGACTAGTAAACATTCTCTGTATTTTAATCGTAACTGCAGTTTTAAAAGTGCCTTTGGAGCAGTGCTACTGTGATTCTGAGAAGTGTGTGTACATGTGTGTACATATGCGTGGAACTGTGTGTTAATGTGTTTATATTCCTGCATGTTCAGGTTNCAGTTTTAAAAGTGCCTTTGGAGCAGTGCTACTGTGATTCTGGGAAGTGTGTGTATATGTGTGTACATGTGCGTGGAACTGTGTGTGTTTATGTGTTTATATTCCTGTATGTTCAGGTCGAGCACGTTGGCTGTAAGACCTCATCATGATCAGTGGTGCATCAAAGCATACTAGGGAAAATAAAAATGGGAAAATAATGACTAAAAGCTATGTAATAAATATAAAATGCTATGTACAAAGAAGGCTGTGACTGTATCCCTGCATTCAGTGCTGTTTCATATCAGAGAAACAAATTTCGTTTTGCATGAATAATTATAAAATTGAGTTGGAAAAGCCATGTCGGAAGTCACTGTGATGCACTTTGTGTAAAGTGGCCACAGTCAGAACTGGTGGAAGTGAAATCCACTGACCAAAACAAACGTCCCAATCCATTAATCAAGGCTTTTTTCTAAGCACCACACTTTTTTGTGTCAACATTATATTTTGAGCCATATGTTGCATATGTGCAGCTGTATGCACCTGGTGAGCAACCCCCACAAATGGGGTTTCATCTATTCACTCTTTGAATAGCTTTTAATTGTGCAACAATAGCGCACAGCAGGCCTGTAACGCTTTGGACGTCTGTAGGCTACTACGTGGGACTCAGATAAGAGCAATTCTTGGCATTTGTTTAAATTTGGAGGATGGTTTATGTGTGGTTGTACATTTAGCCTTTTTTAAACTAGCATTTTATGTTTTATTTTAAACAGTGTATTGTTAGCATGTTCAGATGAGTATGTCTAGCTAGTTAGCTTACTGACTAGCACATCCATGAGCCATGCAACCATTAGGTGCATTTCATTTTTTTTTTTTTTTACATGATTCTCATATTTTATAACAAGTCAACAGGAGGCTTGGAATGTTTTCCACCACCAATGAAACTAATGTTAGTTTGGTTAGCCAAGTGATTGCTGATGAGTCATTGCATGTGAACTCTTAAATTACCATCTAGAAATGAGAAGCTCCATGAATGACTAATTGTTCAGAGAAAAATTACTAAGAATTTCAGTAGAACATCTACCACGGTTATCATTGTAAAATCCAAATGTGTCATGTGAGAATAGAAAGCTTGACATACACTGCAACAGTGAAAAGTGGCAGCTTAATGAACTGTCAATTGTAATCTGTATATTGTGAAATAATTAGAGCGCTATCTTGTCTTGTCAAAGCAGAAGAGTACAGGCTGAACTAACAACACTAATTTAAGTGTCCTGGTAAGCCGTACAAATGAGTCTTATGGCCCCACAACTGGCAAAACTAAACGGGAAGCAGCCTTCATTAACGGTATTAGATAGACCTGTGCTTATGTCAAAGAGTCTGCTGTGAAATAGCTGTGATACATTGTGCTCTTTAATTAGGTTTAGCAGCAGCAAAGATTGTTTATCACCACCTCAATTCTAAAAATACATCATGATTTAGAGGATGTAAATCTATTTGTGGAGACAGAAAGTTCTTGCTCACATGCGCCCACATCACTTGGCACTGCAACCTAAACAACATGCACGTTAAAACCATGATGGCATCCACTCTTTAGTAGGGCAACTGGGAATAGTAACTACTCACAGCTAGAAATGCACAAAACTGTTCTTGATCTTGTTCCGGTTCTTAAAATCAGTTAAAAGAAAATATATATATATACAGTATATATATTTAGAAAATGTTCCTTTGCATGATGAATCATTGTTTTATTTTAAGGCATTTGAATTAAATGTTTTCTATTTCTGAAATAGTCTTAACTGAACACAAAATTAGAATTAATATTGTTATAAATTGTTGCCTAGAAAAGTATAATAGTAGCTATTCATTCTGATTATTATGCGGTGAAGGTGGCTGACTTTGGTAGAATATGAATTACCATCTTAGACCCTTTTACTTTGCCTGGGGATATTCAGTTGGAAGTCAGACATTAAACACATAGATCACACAAATCAATCAAAATCAATTTAAAGTATAAAAACTAATGTTAGGCAGAAATGTACCTTTTAATAGGCAAAATATATACCGCACATTAAACGCTACAGTATCAGTTACATACTAACTTCTGAAACGTGCATATGCTTGCGGGGGATCATCCAAATTGTGCTTATACCTACGTGATTATGTGTTTCAGCACAAACAGATGAGGCACATGCCTCACACACACATACATTGACACACGCCTCCTCAGTTAATGGGAAAGAGGACCCAGCCAGCTGGTGTAGCTTACACACACAAACACCCATGCTCATGTGTACACACACACACACACGCACACACACACACCTAATCCCTCGTTCGATTTGTCACCCCTCCAAATCCTATTCATCCAACTTCCTATTCACTGCTGTAGAGCCTCTCCAGTGGAGTCTTCATCAGCCACTCATCTTTGTTCTACATCTCAATAGTTTGAGCCCCACAGTCAGCGTGACATACAATCCAGCTGAGTGTTTTTCCTGCACTGCAGGCTTAGTCACTGAGTCTGGTATTGAATCTAAAATATTGTTTTCTTGAAATATATATTTTTTATAATAATATGACCTCATCTTGTGGCTGATGAAATGACGTACAGCAGTGGTTTGACCTTTTTAGAAAATACATTTATTTTCTTTCTTGCACAGAGTTAGAAGAGAATATAGATCAATACCACTTTCATATCCATCTATTTAATACAATACCAGTTATTTTTTTTAAGAGTGAAAAGAAGGGGAAACAGTTAACGTGACTCTTTCCAAAGGTAACAAAATCTGTCTGGCCCCATATTTGGTTTGACTAATTCAAACAACCAAAATGTAAAAATGTCAAATTGTGGTTTTAGAGGAAATTATGTCCACACTAATACATCATTATCTAGGAGCATATCAGGGTAAAATTTTCTATCCATCCAATATTTTAGATTGTGACCAAATACCTTCAAAATGAATGACTTCCACAGCAGCCTCATCTGCACTTTATTCTTTTGGGCTACTTGGCATATGTTAACAATAAGATACAATGGTAAATATGGTTAATGTAACCTGGTAAACAAAGCACAATTGTTATGTTAGCTTCCCACTGTGAACGTGTTAGCATGGTGACTTTTATGTCAAAGCACTGTACCTAAATAAAAGCCCACAAAGCAGCTAGACTGGCTGTAGACAGAGCTTGTTTATTTATTCATAGCAACTGCATTCATGATTTTGTATCATTCTTATTTTTTGGTAGGTAATCACAGATTAGCCTTAACAGTCACCTCTGGCATTAACTCTTTTCACCTATAGGTCCAAGCTGGTTTATCTCCACCTCCTGAAATTAAACCTAACCAATGAGATTATTTTTGCCAAGACAGCAACTCTACTCCAATCTGTTCCAATGTGAACGCTATCTTCACAAACTACTTAACACTAATCTTGGGCCACCTTATGCCCACTTCACTAAGACAGTCCAGGCCTAAAGGCTAATCTTATGCTGGCACAAACTACAGGCCAATGGCAGGGCTGTTAGGAGATTGAGAATGAACTTTGGTGACCTCTTAATATCACAACAGGTTGCCCAGTAAATGCTTAACTGGGCGTCATTACAGGACTGGGTTGGGGACATGATAAGGAGGGCTGAGGCACAGTCACATAAGCACACTAAGCATAAAACCCATTCTTTAGTGACTGCTTAAACAAACGTAACACATTTTTCCTTGTGTGCTACAATATGAAAATCAAAATAATCATGTATAACCTGAATATATAAATATATTTTAAATGTGTAAGTGTCTTTTTTATACAATACTACTACTACTACACAATAGTCCCAGTCATGTCCCAGTTTTCAAAACAAATACAAGATTATTCACAAGTCTACAATTTGGAAGAGAAATATTTTTGGCACGTTCAAATCCCAAGGTGTTTTATCCCCATTCACAAAGTATCAGCCTGTAATAGCACAGATTTGTAGCTCCACCATGTGGAGTAGATTGGTATTACACTATAACGTATGATGTTAAACGTCAGAAAAGCTCATACGTTTTAATATTACACAGCATTTGTTACACATTATTATCCATGCTACATTACAGCGCATGGCAGCTAATCTTTACTTAAGTTTTGTGTTTTTTGTGTTTAGCTTGCTATTCAATGGTCAATCCTACACTCTCCATACTATTAAAACTTGCTATCATAAAGGATTTAATGCTTTTCTTTAACAAATACAGTTAGATTTAATCAATGCAGAAATAAAAATTAGCCACATAATGAAAAAGCTCATCGTTGTGCAAATATGCTTCCCTTTAAAATATAATAATTTAGCTTGTGTAATGACAAAAGCAATATCACACTTACCATTTTTCAGATATAAAGTCAGTGATTTTGTGATTCTGCAGCCAGGAATTGGTTTCAGCTGAACATTCTGTTGCTAGTGGCAACCAAGGTCCATAGTTCTGTAATTCCATAGTTCCGTAGTTACAGCCTTTGTGTCAGATGTGACCAGACAATAACATGACAGGTATCTTCCATCCACAAATGTCTATGCTGTTGCATTATCATAAGGTAATATTTTATTGTTCTTATAATGTTGTTATTTGTTAATTTAATATTTTGTATTTGAATTTAGTCCCTTGCTAACTAAGACACTAATTGTATCATTATATCATTAGCTGGTTCAGGGGTAATGTGTTTCTGGTAATACAAGAAAGAATTTTGTGCTTTACATCTTTACAATAGCATTAGTTTCATTTTTGTTTTCAGTGTCTTAATTTTTTCATTATCATTGAATTTGTCATCCAGTGTAACGTTACTGTTTTCACACTTCATAGGCCAACTTCTCTCTTCAACCCTTGTGTTGTGTAAAAGTGTGTTTAGCTTGCTGTATAGCAGTGCTTACACTATACTCTTTGAAGCATGTGAGTTTTCTAGGCAGCAGAGGGAGATGCTGTTTCACATTCAGAAACATGAAATACTTGTCCCATCCTACAATGTCCATATTTTATCATATAAGCACAAATACAAGTGTAAATACAAGTGAGTACTTGTAGGTTGGCATGTTTAAATGAAAGCTTTATACAGATAATATAAGGGTTTAGTGAATCTATGTGACTTTCAAAACTACTTGCTGTAAATTTTTAATAACGACATAAAACTAGTCTCAGAGCATGTTAATCTAATAGGAAGGCCTCAATCAACCACTGCATGTTTCTGAATACTGTATGTTTTTGGAGGTCATTACAAACCTTTCCACAATAACAAAATCACATTGATTGACAATTTCCAATTAACCAAACAGCATACATATTCTCATCTGATGCAAATACATTAATTCCTCCTCCTGTTCTATTTATGCAAGTTTATGTATCGTTTCTCTGTCTCATTCTTTATTCCTCCTCTACCTATTCAAATCACAACCACTGCTTTCTGTCCTTTTTGTCTTCATTCCCATTCTCATTAACTTGCCATCTATTTGTTTATCCAGGTAATTTATTTCTACGGCCCAACTACCTAATTATCTTCTCTGTTCTCACTTTGCTCACAAAGAACTCATCTTATTTGTTTCGCATTCTCTCGTTTTCTCCTTAATTCCTCTTATCTCCTTTATTTATTTTTTTTACTTTCACTCTTTTACCCTCACTTACTTCCCTTCCCTTCCCTTCCTCATCCCTTTCATTCTCTCCAACACTCTGACTCATCGCCCCCCTTTTTTTTTATCTATCTCCTGGCTCTTGGACTCATCTTCTTCTTTCATCCTTCCCTGTCTGTCCTTTTCATCAGATAATGAAGATGAGTCATCAATGCAAGCGCTCTCCATCAACCTCTCAGTTTCTCCAGATGTCTTTCTTCCCTTCTTTTATCCATTTTTCTAGGTTGGTTATTCCTCTTTCAAACACTACTGATGCATTTCCTCTCTGATCATCTTCCTCCCTTTCTCTCCAGGCTATGACTCATCCTCAAATCTCCTGTGTTATTTTTTTTTCTCATCATGCATCAGTGTTACTGTTGGGTTTGTGTTTATTAGCACATCTGTATCTGATGTGGAAATAGCAAATATTGAGCAAATCATCCAGATGCTACACCTCACAGCCACGTGAACAGAGGTAGCTAAGTAACCTGAAAATCACAACATTTACATATGGATAAAGATGAGCAATTTAAAGCATAAGTCATGATGGTATTTTGTCAGTTGTGACAATACAGTGCGTAAAACTGCAAACTGCTGAAAGATGTTTCCACAACGAACACTTTCCAGGCAATTTACTGAATGAATTTACATTCATTCGCGCGCCAATCAAAATGAATAGAATAAAATCTTGAACACATGATGTACCTCATATGGGGTTGTGAATTAGCCAACTGAACCATCACAGACCACAAGACTCCTTTAAAAATGCTGAATCTGGCATTAACAGAACATTACCCTACATATTGATTTAGGAGCCTTTCTCCTGCATGGTGGCTCCCTCTACTGGTTTCAAAGTGACACTACCCCATCTAGCTTTGGTATGTTGTAATAATGTTGCCATGAAATCTAATATGTTGAACTATTTTTTTTCTGTATAAACTTTGAAATGAATCTGCTTGTAACCACATTTTCACACACAAACAAAGAGATGGGTGGTTTGTAAGCCTCGATAGAGAATCTGAGGCTGCATTTACTTTAAGGCCGCAACAAGAATACACAGAAGTAGCAAACAGATTTTGGAAGGAAGTGCTGCAGATTCAATTATGTTTCTTCACAAAAAGGTCAAAGTCTCTCACTGCTCACAAATGTCTTTTTCTTCTTGTTTCTTCACTTGTATGTTTGAGCTTCATTGTGCAGAGTGGCGTGCCATATGTGTAGAGTTTGACCCTAGGAAACTGTTTTTAAATGAAGTTGCCAAATTTTCTTGCCTTCAAAAGGTACCCTTTACGACTAATTTTAAATGACCTTTCATTGCTTAATGTCGCATTGGTGTTCATTCAGTGTTAGTATTCCCACTTCTTTTTTTCCCTTATCTGCAACACTACACATTTCTGTCTCCTGTTTTGTTGCCCCTAGTCCATTTGGAAGTGTTTTGTGTTGTCTGCAGACAGCCAGAGAATCTAGTATGACGCTAAGTGTTCACAGAGCATTGAATGCCACCCAAGAATATAAAGACCACCCCCCCCCCCCTCCTTTTTTCTGCCAGCAAACTCTTTGTCTGGTTTTATTTAAACTGCCAGCCTGAATCGTGATTTTTTTTTTTTTTTACCACTGTTGACACAGTTATGGTGTGTCTTGTCAGTGATCATATTGAAGAGTAAGAGAACACTCTGTTTTCTAGCTGAATGAGGTATTTTGGTCAGTGTCTACAGAAAAATGTGAATTTTTACATAATAATCCACAAAAATATGTTTTTGTGTCTCTGTCCCACAGATTTAACCCAAGACTGAGCCAACAC
The DNA here is from genome assembly GCA_024605115.1 of Rastrelliger brachysoma. NCBI lineage: Eukaryota > Metazoa > Chordata > Actinopteri > Scombriformes > Scombridae > Rastrelliger > Rastrelliger brachysoma. The sequence continues at coordinate 7,015 of JANJYP010024576.1, read as the reverse complement.
CCAGTTCCTGTAGCCTAGCTGTAAACGCTCAATATTGAGCAGGTATTTTCCTGGTAAACGTTTTTCTGGTGCACAGAGAGTGACATTTTACATTTCAAACAAGAAGTAAGTGAGCAAAAAAAAAAGACTTGTTGTTCACCGACTGGAACTCAAACCCTTGACTGCACATTTTAAATGACATGGTGAAAAAGCACACACATTTGATAGACAAAGAGCTCCATCACACTTACACACAATTTCTGAGCTGTACACCAAATGCAGTGGCTGTTCTGTGGTGACATACACTGACAATGACACTAAATAAAAAACAAAAATTGTAGTTTTAATTGGTCAAAAATAGCTCAGTCAGTATCATTTTGTTGTAAAATAGCACTGAACTTTGCAAAGCTGACATTGTTAGGGACTTATCTACATCATGAAATACCTTCCGTGTCACACACTACATTGCCACAAGGTCATGCCATTCTACAGTCATTTCCCTGTAGTCCTCTGCTACTTTGTTTGAATATGCTTAAAGGGAGGCAGCTAGCAAAATTTGGACGTGTAGTTATTATTTAAATAGAACACGTGTAGACATGGTGAGAGCAGTGAAATGAGAATTAGTCTCCTCTGCACCAGTGCTGCGACATGTCCAGGCTGTAACTTCCCACATGAGGTTTCACTCCCAGCTTGTTCCTCTGACGGGAGCTCTTATCATGTGGCTTGGCGAGCTTCTGGCCTCTCGTTCTGTGGCGGCTCACAGTTTCCACATATGCATGATGCAGGAAAGACACAGAGAGAGATGACGGCATTGTGTCAGCATGTTTTTTACTGGGATTTCTGGTGGTGGCGGATGTCCTATGATGTATTTTGTGCATGTCTCTATTCTTTTACACCGTAATACATTTTTATCTTGCAATTCTCACACACTGAGTTTGTGAGCAGATTACTGAAACCACAGTTGATGCCCCTTGCGTTGCCATTAAAACGTGTGAAAAGCTGGCTCAGCATGACGTGAGGGTCTAGATTAATAAGTGGTTTCATATTGTCAATAAAAGCTGCCATGCTGTGTTTTGAGGCTTTTCAGTTTTGTTTTTTTAGCCACACTCATAGTATGGTTATATGAATGGTAATGCCAATTAGTTGATCCACAACTCAAGTCCATCAGCTTAGTGCTAATTTGAATATTATCAAACATTAATATGCTAAATGGAAATGCTGAATTTAATTTAACTTCCTATACTATAACGGGCAGTATAGTAGGATTCACTTCATACTGAATCCACCCTCAGCTTACACTGATTTCACCACAATTGTTGAAGATCAAATTTTGGACCTTAACTTTTATCAGTTTGCAGGTTTCATCAGTGTAATAGTTTGGTTGGCTTTACGATGACTCACAGAGCTGCTAACGTGGCTGTAGACTCCCCTTTGATCTTTGATTCTCATCCAGTCACTGAGAGCCTACATTAGATTTTTTGACCTTGTGAGAACCTTGTGAGACATGAACAGAGCCATGTTAACCTTACATTTGACCGCTAAATGAACATAAAAGTCGTTTACGTGGGCGAATGAAGAGGCGGGTGCTGGGAAGAAGCTGGGAAAGGCAAGTTGTCTTTGATATCTTTAGTGGGAATTCATCTTGTTTAAAATGTTAATCTCTTCAAAAAGGAGCTTCTCTTTAATGTAAGCTTGAAAAACATTAGTTTTGGATCAACAAATCACTGAATTGAACATTTAAGCTCAGATTTGATTCTGACCTCAAAACTGAGAAAAACTGTCTTGATGGTATGATGATTGGTCATGCTGAAATCTCATAAACTTGAATTTCTCTCTGTAGAGCAAGAATAAAAAAAAAAAAAAAAATTTCACACGGGCAAACACTCAAACTGTTGCTTCATTTCACAAGGGGATAAACACTGATTCACTGATGCAGCTGTGTGGAGAGGACAAAACTACATATGCAAGCCAATGACAAAGCCAATCATGCACATATAGAGCTTAAATTAAACACACACAGAAATATACAGGTGTTTATATAGACAGTATAAACAGTAGAAATTGTTCCCAAAATCCAAAGGTGTTTTACTTGCCAGTAAGTAATTATAGACACCAGTCACATCTGATCTGCAATTTCCTCTATCATGCTCACTTCTCTAGGGTCAAAGTATATTTGTGGTCATTAGTGTCATAGCAACACTGGAAAGCCCCATTACCAAACGTTGTGGATTTCCTGTGAGTGGCTCTGCTGCTTCACTCACTGCACGAAAAAACCCATCATTTAAAAAAACAACAACCAAAAAAAAAAAACGACATACAGTTGACCGTTATCTTCCGTTGACCTTATCTGACACATAATTAGCCATTAGAGAGGCCTTTTTTTCATGCTCGCTTAACAGCAGTTACTTTGATGCCCCACCCTGCCGAGGAACTGACTGGACTGTGTTGCACTAAAGGCATTAAAGTGATTAACAATGTCAAATATCAGTATACTATATATTCATGTTTTTCAATGCTTTAAAATGTTTTTAGAAATAAGGCATTTTAGAAACGTTACATAGAAGTGAAAGGATCCAGGAGCATCAGACTACTTATCACAACCTTTCCATTTCAGTGGTTTAAGATAGATTGTTCAGTATGAATCACACATAGTGTAGTGCTGTCAGAAGCTTCTGTTGGTTGATAATAAGATATTGGTGTCAGACCTATGTCCTATTCTGACATTACAGTGAACATTTATGATCCACTGTAATGTCAATGCAGTGCCAACCTACAGTATGTAGCTATGTGATCGTTAAATTATTAAATCCATGAGATGCTTGAATTAATTTCAAGTTTAGTGTTACACCCACTGCACCATTACAACAAAATGAAATATCACACTTTGATAAAGATAGTAACTTCCTGCCAACAGCAAGCTGTGTCTGAGAGTTTACACAGACTTCGCATAACTAGCATAATATTTACTGTAGATAGAAGAACAGTAGTGGAAAACACACTCCACACTGATATATGTCCCAACAGTTTAAGTAGATATTTTATGCTCTAAAAATATGAGTAATTTTATGAGGGAACACACCATGGCAACACAGACAATGGTGCACTCATCACTTTGCAAATAGGTATTGTGATGTGATGTGGTACAGTATTTAGGGGGATTACACTGTAATTCTTTCCTATTTAAATCTGTAGTTTTGCTGCCATGACTGTACTGTTGTCTATGTTGCCGTGGCAGCGCTCCACAGGATGCAGCTTTCCTCATTGTACAGTCCACGGGAGGACTGTGTCACTCCATCTAAATTCCATTGTTCTTACATTTGCTCCCCCATGCAGCACAGCTCAGACATCATAAGGATATTAATGGGGAAATGTTTAACAAGAGAGTGAATCATGTGTGAAAAACTGACCAGTGCTGGGAAATGCCCCCATTTTTTAATGCATAATCTGGTATGGTCAGTGATGTCTCTTTCATGGGCTGAAAAGTCCTTTTTTGGTAAGAAAGGTGCTTTATTTATTTTAGTTTTACTTATTTAATTCTGAAAGCAACAAAGTGATATTGACCAAATTCAAAGCAGAGGCCCTTTGGAAATCAGTGCTGGAGCACAGGATGGGTTGTTGTAAAAAAAAAAACCTTCACATCAGAATTGGCTTGCCATGATTGTTTCTCCTGAGAGGGGATGCAGGGAGGCAGGGGGGTAATAGATAGAGAGAAAAGCTCAAAGACGAGAAAGACATACAAAGAAGGTGAAGGACGGATAGAGAAGAAAGTTGAAGAGTAAAGCAACTTGTTTGATGCAACTTTATTTAATCAAGTTCAGACTCCAGATTGGAACAGTTTAATCTCGTAATGTCCACAGTTTGCATCATTTCCTGCTCTGAGGGGTTTTATTTTCTTTGACCTCCTATTATGAGGCCAAAACACAGATTTGAGGTTACAAACTACTAACAAAATACTTTTAGCATAGCGTCTGATTATCACTGAGCCATAGCGATTAGAGAAAAGACTTTGCGGTCATTACAGAATGTGCACCACAGCTGGTGGTATACTAAATTAATTGTTAACAAGGTAATGTTTGTGTGGCTCAGAACAGGTCCCAACATAAATCTCAGGGGCCATTTGATGGTCATGTGATGATTAACATGATAGAACAGAAGAAGAAGTTAAAAAAAAAAAAACATTTCTAATTTGATTAAATTATTGACTAAATTTTGCTTTTTTCTGTAGCTGACAGGAAATAAGGTGAACATTATTAATATTGTGTTGTTTGTGTTGAAAATGTTCCTTTTAGATGACATCCATCAAATTTTGGCAAAATGTAGGGAATGAATTAGAGCAAAGGAAAACAAAGTGTTGGTTTAATGAAAGACAAATTTTATTTAATTGCAAACAGCAACTTATAAATCTAGTTTTTGTTTTTTAGATGTTGCAATTTTATTTGATATTGGTTACAGATATTTTTGTGTATGAATAAAACTGAGAAAACTAATGTTCTGAACCAGAGTCTTTTGCCAGCAGAAATGAGCTGGACTGATTTTGATCTTGCAGTTTAGGGTCACTCTTACACAATATCACCCCTCTGGAATTTAAAGGATTCAAGGTTGGTATGTGCAAGACCTTGAAATGTCTGACCTTCAAGGTTGTTGAGGTTTACAGGAAGGTCACCGCACTGCAGGTTGAATGTAGGAGGAGACAGACAGTACCTGACCCTGTGGAAACATTCTCTCCTAAAATAAAATCACTGTTCACCAAAGAAGTTTCAAATGGCAAGTTTCATTTAGCAACATTGCCACTTTAACAGCTCACACACTCATTTGCAAGGGTTGATGTTCTCAGTGCATATTAGAATATTTTTCTTGATTTTACACAAATACAATAAGCTGCTGAATNTCTCCTAAAATAAAATCACTGTTCACCAAAGAAGTTTCAAATAGCAAGTTTCATTTAGCAACATTGCCACTTTAACAGCTCACACACTCATTTGCAAGGGTTGATGTTCTTAGTGCATATTAGAATATTTTTCTTGATTTTACACAAATACAATAAGCTGCTGAATCCAAAGATTCCACACACATGTCACAACTTAATTTTTTTTTATGTGGATTCAGTGGAGGATTTCATTGTCATAAGGGTAAAAATGCTATTCAAAGGTCTCCCTGGCTCCCAAAGAGCAACATTTAGAGGAAACACTACTATATCAGGATATTGGCCTAGAGGGCAGGGAGGATATTCCTCAGCCTGGCGTCCCTCTGAGGATCATTTTAAATGGGAGGTTTGTCCTCTCCAGAGTTTCTGCAGAGCTGGCCTCTGGAAGGAAGCAGCTCTCTAAAGCATATCCACAGTGCTGGATTGCTGCAAATCCTCAAATATCAGATCCCTTGGTGGTTTATGATCTTCGTTGGAGATTATAAACTTATGAAGGTTCATTGTGCTGTTTAAACCATGCATCATCTATATTCTCAATATTTAGCTGTTTTTGTGTAGCAATTACAAAAAAATCTAATTAAATCAAATGTAAAAGAAAATCTGAACAAACCTTAATAGAGGACTTATTTGATTACACTGTGTAATCTTTGTCCTGCTTGAATTTCCTCCCTATTTTCTTTCTAATTTGTCTTTTTTTTTTTGGAGCCACCTTGAAATCAAATATATTGCAAAATTACACACATGTCACATCTGGCAGTAATAATGCGCAAAAACTCAACAAATCCAGAAAACAATCTTCCAGTGTGCCTTTAAGCAATGCATTGAATGAATTACCCTGCTCTAGCTGACCATTCCCATGAAATGAAATTTGCATGTAAAGATATGAGAAGCACAGAGGGCTCTCTTTAAAGATTACTTTCCAGTATTCGATGTGGACCAGATTTGAACGGGAAAGAGCAAACAGCAGACTGTGTAAACAGTTGACATTGGGGAATATCTGAAACTTGAGAGTTGTGAGTCATGAATGTCCTTCAACATTGTTCACAATCAACGTTCGTGGTGACAACAACAGGAAAAGAATGAACATTTTTACATCAAGCAGAAAAGGTTATTTGGATTTGTGGCACAAGTGATTGTTGGATATATAAATCACCAAAATGATCCAGACCTATCATGTAACTGACATCAGGCACCAGTCTCATAATGATGCAGTGAGCTTGTTGGATATAGTCACAAATTTCCTCTGTAGAGTTGAGCCATTAAGCCATTGCAGCAACTGCAGGTTTTTGTGGGCCGAACATTGAATTTCCAGGTGATGGAACCTGAGTACAGTAACACAAGTGGGCGACTCCCTGCCGATGTCATCAGCTGCTGTAGAGGACGTCCGTTTTTACGTCTGATGGTGTGAGCGCACCCACACGTCCTTGTAACTAGAGAACATCGGAAGTGGGAGTGAGCCCCCGCAGGCATCTTGACACAGTCAAATTGCATTTACAATGTGATTAGTGTGTGACTGAGTGTCTGCTCAAGTTGCAGTTTCTTTGGATCATAGTTGAGCTCTCTGAGTGTGGGTGCTTACATGTTGATATCATTCTCAGAGTGATATTCTGTATGTGTGTATATTAACTTGCCAAGGTTAATCTGATTGAGAAAACATATGAAAGAAGAGACAAAGAGACACTGTGGTTTCTGGAAGAGGTTGTTTAGTAAAGTCTGGAATCATAGGGCAATCTTATTTTCATTGTACTATCCAAATACCTCAACAGCACACAAGAAAAAGAGAGGAATACACTCTGACAAAAGTAAATTTTCTCATCCAACTCACCAAGGAAGAATAATAAGTGTCTGTCTCAAAATGTCAAACTACTCCTGTAAGACATTTGTGAACATAATGAAATTTTAGATTTCTCCTGACATTTAAGGTAAGGTCAGAGGAATTTGTCTTTGGCACAAACAACTTACATTCAAAAACACATAAACAGCTTCATCAGGTAAATTAGACATTCAACTTCTAGACATGATTACTCGGTACTTTCTTTGCAAATAATCTGATATTACCTAAACACACACCAAAAAAAAATCACAGAAATCAACCATATCTACTGATAAATG
>JANJYP010024548.1:0-12152 GCA_024605115.1 Rastrelliger brachysoma | reverse complement strand
TGATAATACTGTCCATGTAATGACAGGCCATTATAAATCTTGTGTACTTTAATCACCGTAAACAGCAGTTTAGAAGGTGACATGATTCTTCTTGANATGATAATACTGTCCATGTAATGACAGGCCATTATAAATCTTCTGTACTTTAATCTCCGTAAACAGCAGTTTAGAAGGTGACATGACTCTTCTTCTAACTTCTCAAACTTTATGAAGAGTGTAGAATCTTAACTGCATGCTTTGATTCTCATTTAATTAAAACTCAGTTCTGTGGATAATGTGGATAAATTGGATGTGAAAAGAAAAAAATTATGCACGTGGTCGTTCATCCAGTCCGGTGAGTGAGTTCACGTTGACGCCTGAGTGAAAAAGAAATCAGTCAGGGGCTTGATTTAAGGAAAGGCTTATTGCATTTTTGATACGCATATCTTCAAATTAGCACAAAACATCACAAGAATAGATAAAGAACCACTTTGTGTAACCATAAACAAGACCTGAAAATTAAAGGAGGGCTGTCTTTTTTTGATGCGGGTTGGATATAAAAGGTGCAGCATTTTGTTTTAAATAAGCTCTCCCTGGATAAAAGAAAAAAATTAACTTCATTCAGGTTTGTGATTATTTTTTAAGTCGCCCAGGGCGTTCAATCTCTCCACCATGCTGCTCCACCTGTTCTACAAGCTGTTTGATTGGTACAGTCACTGATCCCAGTTGAGTCGGCGCATCTGTGTGTAATCCCACCTGTTCTCCAGCTTTAGTTGGGATGTTATCCTTCTGACAACCCCCGGCACACACCCATCACCCAGACCTCACCCGCGCTGCTCCCCTCCTCTACCACAGCTCACTCCTGAGGGGTGAAAGGAGTCTTTTGTGAGCCTCTGCTGTCGTTTTTCCTACTATGAAGGCCGGAGGAGAGAATGAGTAAGAGAGAGAGAGAGAGAGCTAATCCCAGTAGTGGTAGTGATCACTGTTGTACACTGAGAGGAGGATGAAGAAGAAGGAGGAGGAGAAGAAGTTTTTGGCCCCTAAAGAGCTGCAGGTGTTGTGGGGGAAATTAGATTACAACAACTGTGTGTAAGTGTGTGTATATGTGTAGGCATGATGATATACGGTAACACATGTGTCACCACAGTTAATCAGCCTCCTACATTACAAGACAGAAATGAAATACACAATTTCTTACAAACATTCTCCCTGTGGTTCTTTACTGCTGTTTTCCCCCCCATCACCCTACATGTGAAGTAACACAGTAAATCATTCCCCTCCTCACTGTCTCTCCATCCGCCCCCGCCTCCCTTTTTTCCAAGACTTCACCGCTCTCTCCCTCCCTCTCTTTCGACTGCCTATAGCGGCTCACGCGTTCGCCAACTTAATCTTCATGTGTCCGCGTGAGTGTTCAAAAGCTTAAGCCCCCTCCATCCTCGCATTCGTCCGACACTTTGATCGGTGCATACCTGAGAGTAAAATACGACCGACAGCTTGTGGAAGGAGATGAGAGAGGGGCTTTTTTGCTGAGTGCTTCCAGATAGGAGCGAATCCATGCGGCATCGTCAGACGAGTGACAGCGGACAGGAGCTCTCCGGCGCCAAGATCAAGCTGTAGAGTAAAATTGTGGCTCTATCAGATGTTAGATTAGGGTGATGCTTAGCCTTAACTATACTGGTGCGATAAATAAAGTTGCTGACTATTTTATTCCACTAGAAATAATCTTAATACTGTGTAAGAATTATTCGCCTTTGATGTGAAAAATGTCTTCTCTGATAGATTTCTTTCTTAGAATCCATAAATCTCTCTTTCTCTATATATCTGTTAACCTGTCGCCCCCTTGCATTCCTGTGGTTAATTATCTACGCTTGGTTAGCACAGGTTTGCTTTAGAATCCCCCACTGGGTCATCTGTTAAAACACCCAATACATAACAGATGATGAGAACATGTGAAACACAGTTATACTTGAATGCTACTGAGTTTTTGACATAGATTGGAGAATGAGGTTTAAGATTCAAAGTGTTTCTGAATGGGATCTTCTTACTTATTATACTTGCAGTTTTTCACCCTTGCGTGAACACGAGGAATGATTATATCAATCAAAACCTGTTTCAATGTCTATATTAGGACCCGACTTCTATTTTTAAGACAGAATTGAAAAATTGTGAACTTATCCTTTAGACAGGTGATTCAAGGTTTTCTCAAGTAGTCCATTCAGGCATACTTTTGACACAAACCTACAGTTGTTACTACTAAATTATATTAGATAAGTCTTTTCATGCTCTAGGACATTGATGATTCTAAATAGTCCAGTATTTGAAATGAAAGAAATTGTCTGAAGGCAAAAGTGTTTGTACCTGTTGAGAATTAGGGTCAAAAAAGCCTTCCATTGTACACTCTTAACAGTATCTTATCTCAAAGAATTTTATGCCCTTTGCATTTCTTTGTGGACTTTGTGGACAAATGAGGAAACGGAGCATGCTTTCGGAAAATCTCTCTAAGCAAATGTGACCTGCGTGACATGGTGTAAGTAGGTGTGATGGCACCACCTGCTACAAACGGAAAGCTGCCAGGAAATCAGTTCAGGCTGCCATGAGCGCTGTTTTTGGTTGCCATTTTTTTTTAAAGGGAATGATAATATACTTCAACCTTAGTTTTTATTCTATTTGGGTGTTAATTCCCCTTGGAAAGTTGAGCTGGCATTGACTGTTGGTTGTCGTTTTGCTGCTGTCAAAATGTTTAATGGTTGTACATTAAGACTACATTAAATGTACCCTAAGTACCCCTGTACATTATATGTACCCTAAGTGCCTTGCTCTTTACTTGTGTAGTTATTTTAACTTTGCCCCAACTCCAAGAAGGTTATCTTCACTGTGAATCACTCCTCGACCATTCTGCAGCTCTCCCTGAAACATCTCTTCCTGTTCCCACTAATCTCCTTTTTCCGTTCATATTTTATTTCTGCAGAGCATGCTTTATTCCATTTGATGGATGGTGCTTTGATTGACTTTGTGTCTGAGTGATTTGTGTGTATGTGTGTACAGGGTGTTTTCAGCATACAGGATGTCTGTCAGTGTGTCTGCAGGCTGCTGATATGTGATCTGACTTTGGCACTGGTTGCTATGAGAGAGACAGAACAGGAGAAAAAGGAGATGAAGTTTGACAACTTGCTGGAGTCCAAACAGAACGGTTACGAGTCACTGTCAGAGGCAATTATTCCTTTGATGACAAGTTTGAGAAGTTCTAATGGAGTATTAACGGAGACATTACAGAGATGAGAGGACAAGCAAAGAAGATGAAGGAGAATTTGCTTTATTGATTTCAGCTCCGAGCAGTGGAAAGTAATTGTTTTGGGCAGCCTTCTCAGTCAGTAGGATGTTTTAGTGGCTGGAAATGCTGCCAGATTGTAACATTCAAAGAGTTTGTTTGCCCTCCCTGATAGGCCAAAGGTGTTCAGGTGTGTCCAAGAAGGAGGAGTTGACAGCTGGGTTTCTGCCCAGTGATTGGCTGGAAGCCACTCAGGTTGTAGGCTTTGTATTGATTCAAATATTTGAAACCTCAAAGAGAGAGAGAGCCAGAGAGAGAGAGGGTGGGTGGGGGTGGGGTTGTCAGTTGCCCTGAGAGTTTTAAAAGCACCAGACATAACAGAAATCCTCATCTTTTAGTGCAAAGGCTCAAAGACAGAGAATTGCAGCTTATCTCAGTTCTCTGTCTCTGGAGAACAAAAGTGAAGCTACAAATCTGGGTGTTATCATAGATGGCAATCTGAATTTTAGGAGTTAGATCAATCATCTTACAAGATCAGCCTTATACCATCTAAAACATTTTAAAACTAAGGGAATTTAATCAGATTTAAACTATGCATTTATAATGAGTAGACGAGATGACTGATCAAAACTATAATCCACTTTAAAATTCTACCACTTGTATACAAAGCTCTAAATGACTTTGTATCTCAGTATATAAAATACAAACTCATTAGATAGAAACTAGCAGGAACTCTCAGGTCCACAGGATAAAAAAGTGTGTCAATGAGTGGGTGTTTTTTTTTTTTTTAAATTTTAATATTTGTCTATTCCGCACAGATTCTTCTACAACTGCACTAACACCTATTGATGCATATATCTTCTGCACTTGCATCTCTATGATTACGTTGCCATGGTACTATTCACTTTATGTATGAGATGTGCTACATAAATAAAGTTTGACAGGAGTTTTCATTGGCTATTCCGCTGTAAAACTTTAACAGTGCAGTAAAACGTGGCACAGAATTTTTTTTTTTTTTACAATGGCTTCCTGCTTTTATAACAGCAGCCCTTCCCTTTGGTTGTAACATTTTAAACTCTAAGTTACATTCTCTTTAGTCGTGATAAATTTCTACAGGATGCAAATAACTTTATGGGGTGAGCGCGGCTGTACGCTAATGGCGGAAGGAAAGGTCTAATTTTGGGTGTGATTTTTTTTTTTTTGTGGCTCATTTGTACTGTAAAAAACAAGAAAAGAATGAAAATATGATGATTTGATTAAAAATGAAAGCAGTTAGATGTTTGTTTCTTTTCTCAACGTGTGAACATGGGTGAAGTGTGCCTCTCTGGTGGGCTTGTCACCTCCCTGGAACCTGTCGGCACTACAAATGTCTTGTTTGTTTTCTGTTGTTTTACTGACCGTCCCGCTTGCTAACTAACTAAACACTACTGTTGGTTTTACACAGCTGGTATTGGGGAAGAGGGGGGGTAGGCCACCAGAGTTGAAGCTGAATGTATTTATGTATCATATAAGCAAATATTACTCTTGGTTGCTTTTTTTATGAAGAATCACAAGGGGAATTTTTCAAAATAAATAAACTTTTTGATTAATCAGCACCAAACTTCATAATTGTTAACACTGATGTACAGACAGTGTGTGGTTTAGAGCTGTGTGTGCTTGTCACTCACAGTGACAGCTGGCTGGAATGTGTGTGTCCACAGTTTGGTTTTTGTTACGATGAGCTCAAACCACAAAAAGAGACCTGTGTGAATGTGAGAGGACTGTGCAGTCAGGGAGGNTGTGTGTGTGTGTGTGTGTGTGTGTGTGTGTGTGTGGTCATTTGCCCTCACACACAAACACAAGCGCGTCATTGGTGCGTCCTGCTTCACAGCTTATTAGCAGCTCTTATCACCTCTGCAGCTCCCACCACCAACACTGCAGGCCTCTAACTGTGTGGCCTGTTGATATACAGTATCTCCTTTGTCAATAATTAATCCAACTTCAAATCACCAAATACTATATACAACACCCATTAAACCAACTGATTCCACTTCATGTGTTCAATCATGCTTAGATACACATTTATCAGTGCTGTTAGGCTGTAAAAGTGCAATAATCAGATCATAATGTGGCATAAATGTGTCATTGATTTTTATTGGGGCTGTCCAGTTGGTCCTCGTAAGTGTGTTAAAACAACAAGGCAGATTTAGGTAACACGCTGTCGAGTTAATAAGTGATTTGCACATGATACTTCAAAAGTGTGGAGATTACGCCATAGCTTTGGTGCTCTCAGATGTTTATGCGCAGCGTGTCATCTATTAAAAAACTTTCAGTAGTAATAAGCCCTGATAAAACCTGCATGTCTGTGTGTGTATGCATCTGCTGGTGGGCATTTATATTGAGTGTGTGTGTGTGTGTGTGTACTGTATGTGTGTGTGGTGTGTGAGGTGGCATGCTTAGCCATATATTTTTTTTCCATGGCGTCTGCCTGTGATACACCCTTTTCCACGGTTCAACCCATCCTCTGCATGTGTGTGTGATCCCATGCTAGCAGCTGGTGGCCTCTATAAATAGAGTGGGTTGGGATGTCTCTGGAAAGAGAAAAGAAACAAACAACTATCTTGTAGAAGCGTCCCGAGCATTATCACAAATTCATTGAACAATTTTCACATCGTTTGATGACGNCGTCCCGAGCATTATCACAAATTCATTGAACAATTTTCACATTGTTTGTTGTCATCAAGGGTTTTCTTTTCTTCTTCTTTTACCGTCATATACACAGATGTATTATAAACAAAATAAAAGGAGTTATTCCCTTCCTGTGGCAGTATTTTTAAAAAATGACACGTCACACTGCTTCGCTTATAATTGGCACCGCATGATTACATAGCCGATGCAGTTCCAATCAGATGTTCTCAGCACCGTCCTCGTCTTTTTTTCCTGCCACATAAATTCTACTTAACATCTTTCTGTAAGCATTTCTGTCACGGCCAGTCATTTATGCATACAGCCCCTTACAGTTGTAGCTGCCTTCCTCACTGTATTACAGTTTACTTAGTCGTGAAATTGTCTGTGTGAGTAGGTGATGAACTCCTGTGTCAGTGTGATGGCAAAAGCCACACACAGAGCATAGCATCGCTTTCAGGATGTAGTCTGTGTGTTCGGGTGTGACGGTTGGCGTTGGAATGAATGAATGTGAATGAAAGGCTGAGAGTATGTGTGTGCTGCAGAAGGTCCAGTGGTAACAGAATGTGTCAGTGCCTACTTGATTACACAGTCATTTGAAGTGACCTTTTACAACTGGTATAATGTTTTGACTTTGCATTGAGTGTGCGTGTATGTGTGTGTGTGACTGTGTGTAAGAGAGAGAGAAAGCATTGAATATAAAAAAAGATATCATGAGCGATCAATGCCAAATTTGCCTCCCTAAATCAGGATTCTATCTAACCTGTTATGGAGTGTCCNACTTGATTACACAGTCATTTGAAGTGACCTTTTACAACTGGTATAATGTTTTGACTTTGCATTGAGTGTGCGTGTATGTGTGTGTGTGACTGTGTGTAAGAGAGAGAGAAAGCATTGAATATAAAAAAAGATATCATGAGCGATCAATGCCAAATTTGCCTCCCTAAATCAGGATTCTATCTAACCTGTTATGGAGTGTCCGCTGGGAGTGTGTGTGTGTGTGTGTGTGTGTGTGTGTGTGTGTGTGTGTGTGCGTGCGTGCGTGCGTGCGTGCGTGTGTGTTTAAACATTCAGCTGATAANTGTGTGTGTGTGTGTGTGCGTGCGTGCGTGTGTGTGTGTTTAAACATTCAGCTGATAGATCCCTGGTGGCATGTGGAATAATGCTGAACCCCCTGACACAGACTCAGGGTGGGAGGGAGACAGGTGTGGAGCACTGCAGACAAATAAACACACAGTAGCCAACAGATAGTCCGCCTGTCTGTTAGCGCTGTGTTGAATGAGCACCTCCATTCCAGCACATTACAGCAACCCAGTAATCCACAGCTGCCGCTTAATGTCACCATCCCGCAGAGTGACTTATTCATGTGTGTGTATAGTAGGTGCCCACATTTGTATATGTACTTTTTGTCACTCTGTAGCCGCCCACGCTTGGTGATTTATACCCCTTTACAGTCATGAACCAGCAGTAACTCAGCTGCACTGAACTGAGCAACCCCCACGTTGCTTCCCATTGTGAGTTATTTGTGCTAGTACAGTCAGAGTTGACCTCTAGTCTGGTTAGCAGTTACCTTGAGGCTAGCACGATGAATCGGCCTGTCCACACCCTGCTTTGATTGACACGTACATCTACGTCTCCGAGGAGAGTTTAGGGTCCTGAGAAATGACCTCCTTTATGTCTGAGAGTGACAGGGCGCCTGTCGAACCTCACCGTGACTCTTTCACCCCCCGAACGCATGGATCCACCGCACACTCAAGTCATCAGTATGGTACAGCAAAGCTTTGCAATCCGACCCATCTCCGTGTGCAGCTTCAACAGTATTATCCCCCCCCTTGCAAATTTCATCCGGCCTCACCACCTGTTGTCAGCTTTCACCCAGTCTGTGCCCTCTTGCAGCCTATAGCCTTCTGTTTCCCTCCATAGGCACCAGAAATTACAGTTGTGCCAGAAGTAGGTATGAGAGCAGACCAAGCTCTCTCCCCGGGGGTAGAAATCCTAGACTGATCCAATTACTCTCAGCCAGGGCTCGAATCAAACCGAATCTACACCGACTGGCATCCACTTAATTCAATCTAGCGACAAAAGTGTTACACGGTAAACAAGTCAAGCTGTTAAGCCGCAGAAGAGATAAGATTGGGTTCAGCTTAGACAAGAACGAGAACATTCAGAACTTGGTTTATATTCAGTTTCTCTATTTGTGTGATGGATATCTCCACAAAGCCTCTGAGATAATAATTGATCCAGTGAGATAATAACACAGGACAAAGACAACAGCAGTGCGGGAGACCGAGGCAGGAGACATTTCTCACACCTCTACACGTGTTTGTGTAACATGATATATTCAGCTAACGGGTGGAAGAAATATATGCACACCTTTACAAGAACACAGTCCTCACTGTTGTGTCATAGTGTAGGCCTACCGTTGTGTAGGTTTGCATAAAGAGGTTTGCTGATTGTCTGTTTTTGCCTCTTTGGAAACCTTAGAACCACCTTTGGCTTTCAAGCATGTGCAGTTGGCTTATGACCTTCCTGCTTTGTTGACATGCTTACTTGGAGTAAACTTGAACCACAAGCCTAAGGACACAGCCCTTAGTTTGTGATCTTTATCAGCAAATTTATCTTAGTGTGTTTGTATTAATCATAAACTGTTTGCCACTTGGATTTTCTTCTTTTTTATCTTTTTCCAACCTGTTCCTTTTGTTACCCTTTCCTGACATTCAAATCTTCCAATATGTAAAAGAGGACAAACAGTGAAATCTGCTCTTTTTTTTTCAGATGGTATCCATAGTGTTGTTGCCATGTGTACGCTGCGTGTCACCATCATCACCGATGACATGCTGACCAACAGCATCACAGTGCGTTTGGAGAACATGTCCCAGGAGCGCTTCCTCTCCCCCCTGCTCAGCCTCTTCTTGGAGGGTGTTGCTGCTGTGCTCTCCACCAAACGGGAGGCAGTGTTTGTGTTCAACATCCAAAACGACACAGATGTGCAAGGCTCCATCCTGAATGTAACCTTTTCGGCAATGCAGCCCGGTGGTACCCAAGGCAAAGGGACATTCTTTCCTTCTGAGGAACTGCAGGAGCAGATATACCTCAACAGGACTCTGCTCAGGCTGATATCCTCTCAGGAGGTAATGCTCAGTCAGCGCATTCACAGAAAATTAATAAAAATCAGAAAGCAGAACTTTAAATGCTCACTTTAAGTCTTCTTTTCTTTAGGTTTTGCCATTTGACGACAACATCTGTCTGCGGGAGCCCTGTGAGAACTACATGAAGTGTGTGTCAGTGCTGAAATTCGACAGCTCCCCTCCCTTCATCGCCTCCGACACGGTTCTGTTTAGGCCCATCCACCCCATCAATGGTCTGCGCTGCCGCTGTCCGGTCGGCTTCACTGGCGACTATTGCGAGACCGAGATCGACCTCTGTTACTCAGGACCGTGCAAGAACAACGGGAGGTGCCGCAGTCGAGAGGGAGGGTACACCTGCGAATGCCTCGAAGACTTCACCGGTGAGTTGGCGACCACACTGTATTGTGCTGAATACAATGCGACTAACGACTGACTAAAGGGCTAACTATAGTATTTGTGTAGTGAAACAAGCTTTGAAGGTCTATTATGCATATGTGAGAGGGCTCATAATGTTTCTGACAATAGCTAAAGAGAGTCGTACAAAACTCTCAAACCGCACCGACGGGTTATAAAACCTATTGTTGAATCTTGAGGTCGACCACAGTGCACAGACGAAACCACACTGTGTAATAGCGTTCATATNACAAAACTCTCAAACCGCACCGACGGGTTATAAAACCTATTGTCGAATCTTGAGGTCGACCACAGTGCACAGACGAAACCACACTGTGTAATAGCGTTCATACAGGCAGCTGCACAGACACACACACTAGATTTATTGCTGTATACAGTAAAAGCGTGTGGAATGCGGACGATACTGGCCAAACCAGATCTGTCTCATACATCATTCAACCCCCTGAACCATAGCAACATTAACATAGAACCTTTTTTTTCAATTGAATCATATTAAGGCTATGCAAAATGGCAGTCTATTATAACCTATCATGACATTTTTGTCCCCTGTAATCTACATAGCTTCTGTGCTTCTTATTGGTAATAGTAGTCTATAGAGAAATATAGATGTTGGTTTTTAGGATCAAAGATTATTGTAATAATTATTTAGCTCACAAACACAAATGCAAAGAAAAGTTTAAAAAAATATTGTAAATAATTTTAACAAGGAGTCTAATTCATTTACCGTATGTATTGTAGGATACATGTCGAGAAACATTCTGTTAATATATTTGTCTACATGAAAAGTCCACACGGTACCTTTAAGCTTAGTTTTTGTTCTGATGGAGAGAAAAGCACCAACAATGATAAACTATGCATGGTAGTTAGTTATAGTCATTCTGCACGGCATCAGATGGTAGATGATGTATTGGAAGCCACGGAAGCTTTCATCATTCCCATTGAAATCACTTTCCGAAATATTTCCCAGTGCGAGTGATCTTCCTCTCATACTTCCCGCTCGTACATCTGATACCTGACTGTCTCTGCTTCTCTGTCTCTCCCTAATAGAGCCTAGAGGGCCTCTGACAGTCTTCACCCCTCCTCTCCCTCCGTCTGTCCCAACACTGCCTTTCCTCTCCTTCTCTTCCTCTATCTTATCTGATGTAATTACCTGATTATGCCTGCCTTTGTCACTCACTGGCTTACTCTCGCCTTCCTCTCTTGCTCCCCATATCCATCTTCTCTACTCACCCATCATATTTTACTTACCCACATCACTGTGTCCCCCCCTTTGAAGGTCACAGTTCAACTCCAGATAGTCAGGGCCCATCAGGGGCCATAATGGGGCTGATGACAGCGTCCTCTTGGGTTTCCTACATTACAGGGAAACAGATCCTTATAATTCCTCCTTGGAAAAAAGGATTATGTTGAGGAGAGAAGGGCCATTACCTGGTTCCAGCCTGTGGTGTTGGGGGGTCTGTGCACGTCCTGGGTGGAGAGATCTTGTCTGGACAGCAAGTTGATGCACAGCACTGCAACGGGACACTGAGGCACCTATCACAAATAATATTAGACTCAGAAAAAAGGCGGCTGGTGAATTAGTGGAGGAATTTAAATGAGCAGAGCCAGGAAACCTGGCTCAAGTTGTTGACTCTGGACGAAGAGTTTCATGGTCATTTAGGAGGAATTTCCCAAACCGAGACCAACTGCTGTAAAGAAAGTGAATCAGATTATATGATAATAAATTTGATATCAACATGCTGGCCTCTGAGTTAGCCACTGGAGGACAGGCTTTTGGCGACACCCAGTCCATCTTGAAATAACTGCATGGACAGAAAACCTTTAACATAATACAGCAACCTAAATGACTCTCAAAATGAAGCCAGGCAAAAATGGCCGATACACCAGTTTGGAGCCAGGTCTATGTTGAATGCTATAGGGTCAGTCATTGGATTGATTTTTTTTTATATTCCTGTGGGTAACTGTGCAGACATAGACAATCTTACATTTTTACCTGTCCTCTGAATGCTTTTCTAACATCACTTCAAATATGGCTGTTACATAAGAGTGTTTTCTCAGACCTTTTTAATCTGGTATTGATCTAATTTACCTAATATTCATAGGTCTCTGAGAAGATTCACAAACAAAA
The DNA here is from genome assembly GCA_024605115.1 of Rastrelliger brachysoma. Classification (NCBI taxonomy): domain Eukaryota; kingdom Metazoa; phylum Chordata; class Actinopteri; order Scombriformes; family Scombridae; genus Rastrelliger; species Rastrelliger brachysoma. The sequence goes on along the minus strand of JANJYP010024548.1, from coordinate 571 downwards.
ACAATTGCATTGTATGAGCTCTAAGTTCCTATTCACAATATATCCTGAAATGTAAAGTTCTTGGCTCCATTTGAGGGGTGGGGGGAATGCCATTACAAAAGCAACTGGCCAAACTAACTGAAGTTGGTGTAGAAGAGGTGGGTTAATAGAACATGTTTGGACAAATCACCATGCAATCTAAAATCNTGGTGTAGAAGAGGTGGGTTAATAGAACATGTTTGGACAAATAAAAAAAAATCACCATGCAATCTAAAATAATTTCAGGAATGCAGTATCTGAGCCGGAGTGATGCTTAGAAGAACTTAACTGGTCAGTGATTATCTGATCTTTATGGTTTGAAAGTATCAGAATGAGTTCAGCCATGGCCCGGATTAAATAGAGGAATGTTAGAAGGATCTTCCTTGACATGGCCGTTACCACTATGCTGTTCATACCGATCTATCTTTCTCTCTTTCTAACTCTCCACTAAGTCTCTGCTTTTGTCTGTCCCTCTCTTCCCCTCTAACCCCTTTTATCTCCCATCCTCTATCTTCTCTCCAAATATGGCCATATTAGCTTGTTGCTAAGGCCC
>JANJYP010024541.1:0-31455 GCA_024605115.1 Rastrelliger brachysoma | reverse complement strand
TCTGGTCACAAACAGTTGGCCTTGTAAGCAGAGATGTGATATTTTTGTACTGATTATTAGCGGGTGACACACCAACCTGTCCTTTTGTGGCTTTTACTGAGCAGATTAATATTACGCTTAACCAGGTTCTGTAAAAACCTACCAAAATCCTCTATGCAAGTTTACATGTCACAAATGCCTGTAGATGAATGACTTCTCAGTTTAGTCACAATTTACCTACAGGAGTTCAACATGCACTGATAGAGACCTCAAGTTTCATCCCATGTCTCCAGAAGGTTTCTATTAGTATGTAGAAGCAAAGAGACTGCTGGACCTGTAGGACAGCCCTGAGTCAACAGGGCAAAAGGCACAGCCTCTCTCAGACACTAAACTCAACACAGATGAAGACAAGTAAACAACATCTGTCCAAGAACTTTCACCAATGTAAGCTGTGGTTGTATGTTTGATTATGTGAACGCCTGTATGAGCATAAACAGCCAGCTTTACAATTTTAGATTGTGCACTTTATGCTGTTTCACTCTACATTAACCTTATTGCTGCATGAGAAGCTGGGTTGAGTGAACCCAGTGATGTGCTCCAGCCAAATGTGGGCCAGCATATTCGCCTTTGTTTTCCATGTGCCTGCTCTTCCATGAGCGCACCTGAGCTTTAAAGCTGCCTGTTCCCCGAAAGACATACATCTCTGCGTGTATGCGTGTGTATGTGTATCAGAGTGAGGGAAAAAGAGAGAGAGATGGAATGCAAGCACATAGAACAAATATAGCTTTGATTACGTTGGAGTCTCACTAATGTCTTGCTCCTCTCTGTCAGACCATCTGAGGCACAATCACAAGTGTAGATGAGAGTAAGAGGCGAGCAGCAGAGCAAGGTTCCTGTTTGTCATTTTTTAAAGGTGATTGGATATTTTTTAGCTCCAGTTTGATTATTTTGATTGAAAATTAGTGTTAGTTGACATCTGAGTGACCATGTTAAACATCCTGCTGTCTGCACTGATCGATCCTGACAGGCGTTTGAGGAGCTTCAGAAGGAGTGAGCGACTCGCATCTATACTAGTATGTATCATCCATGTGGCATGTTTAACATCAGTTGTACATGCATTGTTTTCCCTCATGCACTTGATTGGAGTTTCTGTTGAAAAATATATTGTATGTTTCAATGAAGAGAAATTATATTAGTTTATTTATGAATGGAAATGTGTGTGTGTGTGTTTCCTGGGCTACAGGTTTTGAATTGTTCATCTATCTTGATCCTCTTCTCGACATGACCTGGCCTTTCTGGAGGTCATCCTTGGTTAGCAACCTGCAGGACACGTCTGCTACTCCCGACTGGCGGTATTTTAGCCTTGTAGGATTACATCTGTTTGGAATTAACCTCTAGACCACCTACACTACTGCCAAGCCCTCCTCTTCGTTTAGCAAAAAAGACACAAAGGAAGTATTCATTAGGGAAGCTAGACTGGGGGAGTGAGTGTGATTACTTAGTTTGTTTGGAAAAGATAGGGCGTGTCTGTATGCTCACATGGCAACTATTCAGAATAACATTTACTGTAATAGTAGACAGTGAGTAATGAAAACTTTATTTTTACATAGCTTTGCCTTTTTTAATTCTCTCCTATGGCCTGCTTTTATGTTGCAGGTCATCTATGTTGCAGAAGTAAACTGTGAAACAATACAAGCAGAGATTACATCCTGTGGGTGGGGTCTGGTTTGGGAAGTCATAGGAACTTTACTGAATAGCTTTTGTAGTTTCCTCTAACTAACCACAAACACTTTGCCATTTTTTCTCTATGTTGAAAAATATTTATAATGTCGTTATTTTCTAGTCTACAAGATGCACGACCCCAAAACACTGAAAATGCAAGTGTTACCTAACATAAATATTCTTCTCACGTTGTATGGCTTTGCGTCGCTCATTTTGAACAGTTTTGTATTCAAGTTTTTATTCATTTATTTTTGTTTTTAACAGATTGTCATATTTTTTCCTCGGCTTAGAGATTCAGGGGCATCTGTAGTCCTTGTGTAACAGACCATCATATAGCACTAACCATCACCACACGGTGAAAGTGAGCATTCAGCATCAGCAGGGACAGCGGCGTCGCTTCTCCTTATTGTATCCCGGACTGTTTATTCCATAACAGATAACAGGGGGGACACTTTCTTTTAGTAGACAGAAAAAGAAAAAAAGACGAAAATAAAAAATACAGGAAATCGATCAAATATATTCACTTTCATTGCACTAAAACCTCTAATCTTCTTGGACTTATCGTGATATAAGAATAATGCCCCCGTTTTCTAAGAGTTTTACACCCCTATGAATGTGAAATGGTCCGCTCCGCTCAGACACAGAGCCCAGAGCAGGGAGAGGTTTACTCAGCCTGCCATTGCTGTGCACCGTCCGAATGATGCCTACTCTTCCTAACTTTTCATCTAGAGGTCAGCGTGGAAACATTTAAAGCAAGCTGGTCTAATTTCTGCTTTTTTGACTTCTTTTCTCCAACTCGGGTTTCTTCCATGAGTCGGTACTTGACTGGACTAACGTTAACCTTTCATGCGACGAAGATAAGATAATGAACTTTGGACTTTCCTCACGGCTTTTCGTGACATGTTTCCCGTCGTCCCGGATAAAATAAAATAACAACGTAGCCCGGCGTGGCGGCAGCTGGGCGAAAATTCATCTGGAGGGAAATAGCGCACACACACCAAGTGATTATCAAAACAAAGACGGTAACTACTTTTAACCTGAAGCGGAATAGGAGTGTAAAATGTCCTCCAAAGCTTCAAATAAGGTGAGTACCTGGCCGGTTGAAATTCAAGTGTTTTGTTCGTGATAACCTGAAACTCCAAAAAAAGAAAACGTGGTAAATGATATTGTAAGAGTGGTTATAAAACTTTATAACTCATGGTGTTGGTTTTAGTGATAGTTTTGCTTAATGGTGCTGGTGTTTGTATGTGGTGCTCAGGGGTTATTCTGTAAATCTACACCTACTATCATAGCCTACAACTAGCCGTGTTGTTTGTTCTGTACTGTTTTCTCATAATCTGACTCATGCTGGATTTTACTGCTGATAAGTCGCCAGTGATAACTGAAAAGGTCACCCAGATGTGTTCATAGCAGTTCTTGGCGAATAAAGACAACCTGTTGATTTTAAAAGTCACTGTCATGGTAGTTAATTAAAGCAGGGAGAGGAAATCCCCACAGATCTGAAAACTTACTGCCTCTAAGGCAAACATTCTGCCATGCCCTGATACAAATAGCCTAATTCAAAGTTGGTTTTTAGATGTCAGAGACTCTAACATATAGGCCTATTCAAGGATCTCTGAACTCAACTTCACTAATATGAAATCCTATTCTGGGAGGCGCGTTTTTGTTTTTGTTTTACAATTTCAATTTAAATTGAAGTCATGTGTAACTTGTCATGGCAATGTGATATATAGGGTGATGATAACATGGTTGAACCAGGGAGAAACAGCCACCTGTCACCCTAAGAGGCATCCTCACAGCAGCCTGTAAATGAAATGATTTGCATTAAGATTAAAGTATCCTCCTCTGGTGTGGAGCCCTTGAATCACATATTTAATCCTACTTGTGGAGTCTCCTTTTGGTGAGTGAATGGTTTAATGTGCAGCACTTCACCAACTGTCTGTTGTTGTTGTTGTTGTGTATTAATCAGCTACACACATGGATGAATATCTTCCAAGCCTTCCATGTTTCCTAGTTTTGCATCCTATATTTTGGGAAAGTCATAAAGAAGCATTGGTGAAAATTTAGGCCAGGTGTTTACAGACCGCAGAACAGTCTTCAGGATATACTGTAAGGCGTTCCACAGCAGGTAACCTTTAACGTTAAGCCATAAGACTGTTTTGCTTTGAAAGTGCATTAATCTCATTAAAAAAGCAACATTTTGCTAACATTGAATGATGGTATTTTCAATGTATCAGTGCTCCTATTACACTACATCTTGTATTCCTTGTTAATATTTTTTAGTTTGTCACATGAGGAATGCACTGTGTTTGCCTAACAGAGATGATGATATTCAGGTTTGGTCAGTTGTTCCAGTTTAGCGAAACCACCTCCATCAACTCTACTGGTGACGTTATTCTGTATATGACAGCTGTGGTCACACCTTGACATAAAACTTACTACAGTATTATGCTCACAGTTGGTAATGAGCCAAACAGTCATAATGCACGTATTATTCATTCCAGTGTCACCACTTCAATTTCTTGTTATTCCTGATTTTCTTGGAAACATAGTCTCTAGTGTTTACATGTTAGGTTACAAAGGGGGGCCTTACTGCACACTTCTTACTATACATTATACATCTCTAACCACTAAAATTTCTTGTAAAATTTTAGCATGTTGTTTACAATTATGAATATTTGTTAGCTGTAACACTTAGACTGAGTCAGTGAGACTGACTTTCTCCATCTAAATGTTGTGGTATCAGACTCCATCCTGCGTTGTTACAAGTAATTGCCTTCTATGTTATCACACTCTGTCGATACCCATCTGATTAATACATTGTAATAAACTGCATCATATTTGTATGAGTCACCGGCTAATTAAAACTACAGTTAATGATACACTACAACCTCCAGGGATAGAGTAACGGTGGGTGTATTGACATGATGTCTCACAGGTCAGTAATGCTGTTATTGCACAATACTGCATATTTATAGCATGTCATGGCCTTCAGTGTGTCATGATAGACCCAAACTACAAAATAACAGTTTATGTTAGTTGCTGATGTGTTTCTGTAAAGACAGAAGGGGAAAGATCTTTATGTTCAGTTCCTGCTCTGTGTGTAATTATATTAACTTTGGTGAACATTACCTTCAGTATCAGATGTACTTTTACTGTCTTTATTTCTAATAATGAAATGATAACAGGCTGATGAGGACATTAAATGTGAGCATGTTATCATACTGGTGTTTACATTAATCTAAAGCGCAGCTTTGCCTAAGATCAGCCTCACAGAGCTACCAGGGTAGCTGTCAATTATTTAACAGACTGGTAGTTAAAAACCGTATAAATCCACTGAAAAGCCAACCCAATTTACGCCTGGTATTAACACATAATCTGTATCCGGAAACATCATCTGGAATGTGATTGGACCAGCCAGACCACTGTTGGAGGTGGTCAGGCTTACATTGTGATCAGAGCTCAGGGAATGCAGTCCCTGTAGGATGACCACATTTACAAGAAATAACATTGTCTCAAGTTGAAAGATCACCTTGCTCCACTTCTTCCTGCCAGCTGAAACATGCTCTGTAAGTGGAAATCTTCCCTCACAAAAAAGTGAATGCCATCCATTTGTGGTAGTAGTTTCCTTACCAGGGATGTACCACATTTGGTGACAAGTCCGCCATCTCTACCTAGTTAATATGCATATCATGCTCCAGCTGCAATGTGGGTACCGCTGAACACATTTTCTCAGCTTCACATGTTAATATCAGTTCTAAATTAGGCCTAACTCCTTCACTGTAGTAAATACTGGCCACATTCCTTGTGTCCAGCCTTCAGCCACTCCTGTTTACTTTTGTCAATGCAACAAAAAGAAAAAAAATGTAATTTAGAGCATTTGTAATCCCTCTGGCCTTTTTAGACTTGTGTTTTGACTGAAGTAAGTGGAAAATGCATTTGGATGGAGGAGGTTGTATTAATTAGGGTTTGACAGTGGCCCAAGAACAGCTTCTGTTTTGCTTTGATGATTACACATCTCCATTTATATCACTGAAGGAGGGAAATGTAATTAGAGGATCAAGTGCTAGTGAGAGGAAAAGAGTCTGACTGGTGTTTTTGTTCTGTGTCTTATCCTCTTTTTGGAGAATCAAATGATAAACAATGCACAAAATAGCTCATGTCTGGTTGGTTTGATGAGGAGTTGTTCTGCATTTATGTACCCTTCCATTAATGCATTGCAGTTTGAACAAGGCGAGGGTTAAACTCACAAAAAAGCATCATCAAAGCACTTCAAGAGAGGGATTCTCCTTGTAAGATTCTCAGGCACACAGTACATTCAGACCATATGGACTAAAAGCATGACTGTTGTTAAAGAAAAGAACAAACAAAAAAGACAAAGCAAACATTGTGAAAGCTATACCTGCAAAAATGACAGAGGGAAAACTTCAGTATCATTGAGAACATTTAAAGAACATATGGTAAAGGGTAGTCAGTTCCCTTTTGTGCATTGTATATAACGGCTACTGCTCAAAATTATACAAAAGGTCAATCTATCTGATTGAGACAAAGTGAGACACCCAAACATGCAGCAAAACTCACACTAACAGGCAAGTCTTTGATTATAAGCCTTTGATTCACAATTCTCTCAGCCCTTAACGTAGGCAGGTGTAAGCTGTCTCTGAGTATAAGATGAGAGGGCTGCCAGTTTCCCATATCGAAAGCAGCAGCCGGGGGGCCGGTTGGTTCAGCTGGGCTCTAGTTTTCTGGCTTGTTTGTACCTTGCCTTTGACCTATCTGGATCTGAATCTCAACTCAGTGCATTCATGTTATTAATTTTGTCAGAATCAAGCAATATTTTTTAGAGTTCAGCTAACAAATACATATAGTTACGTTTATTTTAAGCAAGGTTGCCTCCAGATGACCAGATAAAAGGAGGAATACATTCTTCACCAGTTTTTAGAGAGAAGATGCTGCGCTGTGATAAAGAAAGTAAGCTCCTTGTTGCTGAACTATCACCTTGTGTCAGAGCGTTTTTGAAAACACTGAGAGAAAGCAGATGTTTATGTTTTTCAGTGCCAGATGACTGAAGTGTGGGCAGTTGTACGGATATCTGAACTGCTTATCCTTTCATCTCAGGAGTGAAATCCAGGGCGGAAACACAGCAGGGGGCAGGTGGATAGCAGAGAGAGAAACGAAGGAAAACAGAAAGTGCTCTCTGAGGGAGGAGGTGATATGAGGAGGGGTTATCCGAAGGGTGAAATAGAGAAATGAAGGAGAGGGAGGGAGGGATGCACCGACTATAATCTGAGTCACATGGCAGATCTTAAAAAGTCTGTCTGTCTGTTTCTTTCTTTCTTTCTTTCTTTCTTNCTTTTTTTCTTTCTTTCTTTCTTTCTTTCTTTCTTTCTTTCTTTCTTTCTTTCTCTCTCTCTTTCTCTCTCTCTTTCTCTCTCTCTTTCTCTCTCTCTCTTTCTCCCCTATAATTGTGGCATTATAGCTCATGGGCTTTTTCATCTTATGAAGCATATTATAAATCACATTAATATCTTTTTCTATTAAGGTCAGGTGCAGCATAGGGTGGAGTAAAATTTCTTAGCCTGAGGTGGGTCAAAGTTTTGTTTTTTTCTGTGCTCAAGACTAGCTGTTGCCTTGAAAAACAATCCACACATTCCATTTTGTTCTTTGTGGTCTGGAAACTGCGGGCATAAATGATGAGGCAGATTGTCTTCAAGAAGATTGATTTAATTTACTGAGACATCAATTTAAACCCTTCCCACAATTGATCACTTGCTTAGCTGCCATTGGTCTCTGATTTTCTGGAATAATATGGGCAAGGTTTAAAAATTTGCCTGCTTTCTGTCTGTAGCAGTTTCTGAAACAAAGACAAGTAGTCAGATATATATCAGTCATGGCTTATTTCCACCGGACATGACTATGTAGCATTTCAACTGTGAGACGGGGTACTCACAAACATTGACCAGCTTGTGATCCTACCAAACATGCTACAGAGTATTTCAGAAGTGCCCCAGAAGTGGCCCTCTGCTCTGCTCCACTAAAAATATGTGCCCGGTCTATTTTTGACAGAAGCCATGTCAAACTGCATAGATAAAGCAAGGCAGGAAGTCAGACACAGGAACAGCGTAGAGCATCCGGTTAGATTTAGAAATAAAATAACCTGTGTAGGCTTTCAGTCGTTAATCACATCATGACGTTACGATACAAGTGTCAACCAGTCATAGGATGTCAGAGGATATTTGTTACCATGGATGATGAGCAGTTCATCTTGGCAGTGTAGAATCACAAGACTTGATGCTACCAGTGCTGCCCATTGGTGATGGCATCAGTGGGAGAGAGGTGGTCCTATAATCTCTGGCTCTGCTGGCGGAAAACTTTTTGCTTTTGAAATACTGGCGGCGGGGTATGACTGAGGACAGAACAAAACCACATTGCAGCTTGCAGCCATGCCAAATGAAATCAAGTTGTCATACTTCAATTTAGATCTTCATACATCATGCTTTGATCTAAATATTGGGTAGACTGAGCTGAATCAGTTTTCAAGGACATTTTCAGACTTAAATCAATTAGTGAAAAGTAGTCCTTCTAGATGTAGCCAGATTGTGTGAGGCCTGGGCAGCAGGGTGTCAGAGGCAGGACGGAAACACAAGGCTCCGAGTAGTGGTCTGCCCCCTGTTGTGATGTGTACATGCTTGAGCTCTGATATAGATCAAAAAGGGGTCACACTTCTGTTTACAGAAACTTGTGAGCTGCTGAAATAAAAATAATTCAGCACCTTTTACTCAACCTGCTGAGCTCTTGATTGTAATGGACAGATGGATGGAAATATGATTTAACCCTAAGTCCTGGTTAGTCTGCATCAAACACCAAAGCCCAGCAAAGCTAGGACACTCCAAGCCGTCCCAGCATCCTTTTTGGCAGGGCAGGTCCCTGCAGGGATTTATCATTCCTACTACAGGCATAAGGGATTTGACATAGGGTGTTTTGTGTGTGTGAGACAGAGAGAGATAGCAAAAGAGAGACTGGGAGAGAGAGAGACAGCGGACGCAGGGAGGGGGAGCATGAAAGAGTGCATGTGGCAGCCGTGGCTCAGCTGGTTAGGGAAGAGAGAAAGAGGCCGGAACAGATTCATCCCAAGGCTTGTTGCCCTACATGGCTCTACACACACATACATGCACATACACACTGTGCTGTGTGTTCATTTGCTTATCTTTCAGTGTTTGTTGACAGTGTTGAAAGTAGAATACTGTACTTTCTCTCTGAGAAAGAGTCATCAGCCTGTGGGAGACTGCTGAAATGAAGAATAATCATTCTTAGCACTACTGAAACATACAGATTTCCAAGATGTCTGACTTCCTCCTGATGACTTGTTGGGACACACTTTCATTCATACACTCTCATCTATGCTTTTATCCATGTTTTTTATTATCCTGCTCACAAATGTATTATTATTGTATATGAAACGATTCATATTTGTCTTATCTGTATGATCTGAATCAACTTTTGATGCTGCTGTCCCACTGTCACAGCTGTCATAATGCCTCATGTGTCTTGTCTGTAGTGTTATTGTGTTCAGAATGTACTGTATGTGCAAATCTAGCCCCCACACTCCATTTTGCTTTAGTGTATTACATTAACCAGTAAGGGACAACAGCTGTGTTGAACCTACTTTTTTTTCCTGCTTTGCAAGTTGGTATGCTGGTATTTTTGAAATGGTGTCTCTTCAGAATAATGTTTACGGGATATAATAAAGTGTGTGTCTGCTTTATAACAAACTCCTTAATATCATAAACAAAGATAATAGACAGAACATTTCATAACAGACACATGTAATTTTAGCATTAGTGCACCAATGGAGAATAATCTTTTTTTCAATTTGTTGCTGTTCTGACAAAATCTAGAAGTAAATGCAGGCACCACAAGACTGGTGCCAAGGGAATCATACAGGAAAATTTACATACAGTATATTTTAATGAGTTATATTGTTCATATAAAGTCAGGGCTATTTGCGATATTTTGTATATTTGGTTCATATGCATCAGCTGTCAAAAACCCTCTTGCACATCCTTGATTCTCAGAAATGCACAGCAATGCAAGCCAGTTAAAAGTGCAGCACTATTGTAAAATGCTGACCTGGTCTTCAACTGTGTCGCATTAAAAAAATTAAAACTACTACAAAATGCAACCACCAGAATACTTTCTAAAACTGGGAAATTTCTATCCAGCTTTCAGTTCCAAACAGCTTTAAGTGGGCCTACATTATGATAACTGGACAGATGGATAAAGGACAGTATGATATGGTTCCTTTGAAAATGGCAGTGATATTCATATTCAGTCAATTATGTACACTACTGAATAACAAGGTGAAGATTCATTACAGATTCGCACCAACAGTTTTTCCCGACATTGTAATTAGTTCATTTGGTACATTGTAGGGTGCAGGTTTCTTCTGTAGGACGGGTGCTGAGAAGTTCTTTGTAGACATCATTAGAAGTCATTTGTGTTATCTTTCTGTGCATGTGCATCTCGTTAAAGAATGCATGCACTCCCCTCTTCTCCCTATCTCTCATCTCTTGGGGAAATGGTAATTATTTTGCTAGTTAAGGGTTGGGAAAATGGCCGCTCCAACAGTAACTCATTAATTCACTATAGATTCTGCCCCACAACATGCCTATTGTAGCAAAGTCCTCAGAGGGCTTGGGAATGCTGTTGAGTGGGCTTGGCCCCTTGTTTTATGGCACCATGTGACTATGTCTGCCATGAGTTGCAGTTCAGAGTTGTGCAGTTTGAATGATATTGTGCAACTTGCAAATTTGAAATTAATTATGTTGTTGCTTACTTGTATGACATATTACAACTGCCTGTTCAGAGTTTGTGTTTAAACATTCAAATGCTGCTCGTATCTCTTGAATCACATGTATTCTTTTGCATCAAGGCACACAGGACATTATTATTATTAGCTAATTTTGGTCATCCTGTGTGTGCTGTTGTGCTGTGGAGGCAGACTGAAAGACCCTTTGCTGAATTACCCCTTTGTTTAACCCGTGTATGTGTGTGTACGTGCCAGCTTGTCTGTGTGGTGCAGTGAATTTCACAACTGTGAGAGATGGGACCATCATTTACGAGCACCAAGGAAACCAGTGTTTTGGTTTCCCAACCTTAATAACATACTGTACTCAACAGTGACACTCACATAATGAGCTGCTAATAATTACACTATGAAGAGTTTAGATCTCCCAGGGAGTTTCCCCCAGTTGCAAAGTATTGGCACCATTAAATATAATTTATTTTACCTAATATTGAGGGTATTGACAATATTTTAAGACAAGTGTACCTTCTGTAAGTGAACCAGGCAAATGCATACCATGCCAGGCAATTATCCGACATGCAACTAGTAATAATTTCTCAGTTAAGTTTGGCATTCATGTATTAGCAGGAGGCAGAATCTGATGCTGGCTTTTTGTGGTTGATGAGTAATTTTATGTGGAAAAATAAATAGATGATCTCATCAACAACAAGTAGCTTACTGGAACTGCTGTTTTGTTGTTTATCAAATGCTGAAGAAGTTGGTAGGAAAAAAAACAAAAAAAAACAAACCACACACATCGGGGGTTTGGAGACAAACATGGGTCCCGCAGCAATGAATCCAGGGATATATTCCACAATATTCATTTTCTTAAGTGATGAGTTCATATTATTTCCTTTCTCTTGAGGGCTCTCTTCTAATATATTGGACTAATTAAGTAGTTTTTTTTTTTACATGTTTACTTTATATATTATATTGATAAGTTGGATAAACTTCTGGTCAGATGTTTATAGCTGTTGTTACTGTTCTGTTTTATGACATGGCATTTGAATATAAGCAGATTGAGACTGGCAGCGGGTCTGTAGTGTCAGCAGTTTGATAAATTATGTTTATCATTCACCCTTGAATGAAGCCCTAGGTACTTCCCTTCCTGTGATTGTTGTGATTGTGTAATTTACACCACTGTAACTTGGTTCTTTGGTATTAAATTGACCAGATATCAGTTGCATGTAAGATATTGTTGTTGTGTTCTTCTTTTATGTCTAGCTCATTGTCAGAGGCTGCACAGAAAGGAAAGTGAGACTAAATACACAGTGTTAAAAGATAAAGAGAGAGGAGAGATTGAAAGAAGTGAAGTAGAGGTTGACGACAGGAAAAGGTGAAGGAAACGGCTTGGAATGAGAAACAGACAGAGAGTTGGGCCTTGTCTCCTTATCTCCACATTCCTGAAGTGTGTGTGTGTGTGTGTGTGTAATGGGAGGGGTTGGGTGGGAATACTGATTGTTTGGTGTACAGTGATTGGCTGATTCAAAAGTTTCAGTACTGGGTCTGGATATCGTTCTCAGTGCCTCAACCTTGCATTTGTTTCCACAGACTGAGGACAATTGAAGTGTGTGTGCGCAACAGTATGCACATATTCAGATTTGTGAGAACTCCACTACTTAGCCATGGATGGCCTGCACCAACCTGAAATCATCATCATAATTTAATGTCCCAGTTACGTCCAAAACAATTAATTAGCAAAATCATTTTAATTGTCTGTGCTGAAAAGTAAACATAAAGACTTGTTGGTATTTGTTTGCTAAAACAGAAAAAGAAAAATGGGCTTTGTTTCACATCTCCTCCAACCATCAAAGAAGGTATTATGTTTTAAGCATTAGAAAGAGATTTTAATAACGCCTATATGGCTTCTGTTATCTCATTTCATCTACTGGATATTTTTAGGCTACAGAGTGACATGATTTTTAATAAATGTTTGCCTCCAGACTGTGGTTTGGGAAACTCACGGGAGACTCATTTGCAGCTCTAGGGTGAAGTTGTAGTTAATCTTGTACTCAACTGCTGTCAAACAAAAGAAAACTGCTTTTGAGGAGCTGTAGCATTTATTTTCTCACACTTAACACTTACTGTTAACATTTTGAACTTATCAAAAATGACAAGTGGGCTGAAATTAAGTTGGTCATAATATTAAGTTTGCTTACTTTCCAAAAAATTGTCCAGTCAAAGCTTAAACTAACCCAATAGGACACTGGATGGTAGAAAGTGGAAAGTCAGAATCCCACCAGAAGTTACTGCTCTCCTCTCTGACGTCAACACTCTGCCTGTCTCTCCAGGCAGGGAACAATTAGTGTGGTTGAGCTGGGATGACTTTGCTGCTGGATAAGCTACACATGAGATGCTAGACAAGCCTAGTTTGGGTGTTTGGGTCAGTGGATAGCAGCAAAAGGCTCGCTGCACATCAACGCTATGAAACTGCACTCTGATTAGTGAACATTTTTCTAGAGCCAGCACCTGACACAGACGCACCATTATAACTCTCACTTTATTTAAGTGATCGTACATTAACATTTATGTTTTACATATGGTTTATATGATGAAAAGAAACATGAAATGTAAATTGTTACCAAAGATTAAATTAAAAGTTGCTATGGTGTTTTACATATTTAAATGTGGATGCTAATAGATCAGCCATGTTTAAAAGTACTTAAACACAACATATGCTGCACAGCTTCTCATGTCTGCCATAAAACTCTGCAGTGGTTAATTAGTTTTATTGTGCTAGTGTTTCATGAAAATTGAACATCTGTATCCTTCAGAGAATAGAACAGATTTGGATCAGTTATTATGACTGAATTAATTGAGAGGTATCCTCTCTACTAATTTTATCTAAATGCGACACAATGTGCACTATTTATCAGCCAGTCTTTTGGGAATCTTGGAAGTAAAATTTCTGAGAGATAACTGGTGATTTTTAGAATAACTTAAACCAGCAAATAGTTTTTTACGCCAATGCGACAGGTGTGATGATTGAAGCAACAAAATTCTCATCGGTGGTAGGTTTAACACAATCACAACCACAATTTCAGCTAGCTATCTTCAAATGTGTATTTTATCCCCAAAATAACGGAATCATGTCTGGTTAAAGGTTAGATAAACATAAACAGACTAATCATCAGCTGGTTGGCAAGCAGCTACATCAGTGGGACAGCTTGGGGCGTGTGCTCATTTTAGCTTTAATCTGTATCCAAAAGATACACTTTAAGAACCATGCTTGCTGACACAGCAGTGTTCTCTAGTTTTTCTGTCTATCTATCCATCGTTTTATCCATTTCACTGTTTGCTTTCATGAGACAACAGCAGTAGACTTCAGAGGGAAGCATGGCTCAGATTAACGTTTTAATCCAAAAGCCTGGATTATAGGTTTTGTATTTTATTCCTACTCTCACCATTCTAGCTGCGACTCTGTGTCAGATAGTTGTCAGTCAGATAGGTGTGTGTGTGTTTGAGTGTGATGTTGATGAGAGTCTTGATGGAGGAGCTTTTCAGAGAGCTGCAAGACAGAGAAGAACTGCTGTTTGAGACTAATTAACTCAAGCATATTTAAGCATGTCAGCACAACAGTGCACCATTGCTGACTGGGGTTCTGCAATAGGCAGATGATGATGACGACATCATCTGCCTATTGGCTGCTTACCCTCAGCTGCATACCCATGTGAATGCACACACTTCTCACAACCCTCTCTCCCCAATCACAGACACAACCTGCTTTAAAATGGCTACTGCCAAATTCATCTATTTAACACAACTGACTGCAGGCATTTTGGGTTGGGTTGGTTATTAAATGTATACTTCATCAGATGGCACAGTGCACACTAATCTGAAAGGCAGAATGTGAAAGCTTACATTAGTGATTTTCATGCATTTGCATGTGTTGACTGCCTGCCCTCCAGAAAGAGCATGTGCGTGTATCTCTAATTATGTATTGTTTGAGTGTACTGCACTCTGCTCCACTCTTTCCTTTGGGTCCATTAAGAGGGGAGATATGGTTACCATGGATACAATTGCCCAGTGACCGGGCAAGCAGCTGGTACAGGGTGGTGATTCTGTTGGGATTTCCATCCTGAATGTTGATCCTAAAATGAATACATGTCTCAATTTCTCTCCCTCTTCACTTCCACACTTTTCACTTCTCTACTCTCTGCTACCCTTCTCCTCTCCTGCATTCTCCTCCCATCCATTATTCTTCTCCCCTCCTCTATTCTTCTCCTCTTCTGTATGTATCTTTTGACCTTTATCTTATAACTATTCCGGGTGTTTGTGGCATAGTAGTGCCTCTGCTCTACAACAGAACAATATTACACAAAATTGTGCGTCATTGTGTATAAAAGGGTTGATCTTCTGCCTTTCCTGGGTGTGTATTTGTGGTGTGCATGTTTTTGTGTTTACACGAGTGCCTGATAGCCATAGGGGGAAAAAAGCTAGGACCACCTAGGAACAACCTTGGTGTATTTGAATAAAAACGCATTTAGAACGCAAAGACCACTTGGACTCAAGCAGGCAACAAGTTGTAAGATGAGATGAGCTATACTACGAGGAATTGCACAGGGATTTTTGTTGAAGCCGGAGCGATTTCCTGCAAACAGGAAGTGGAGTGTTTTCCTGTGGGTGCTGTGGCTGCTCTTGCTTACATCCTGCCTCGGGCTATCAGAGAAGAGCAGGCACACTGACCTAAAGCTTTGTCAGGATTTTACCTAGACACTCTTTGCTCCCAACTCCTTACTCATTATTTCTTTTTTATGCGTCAATGCACCATGATGTGAAGAATGGGTTCTTCTCACTCAGTGGCAAAAATGTCAGTCCTGACCTGTTCTTTCATCTTTGTTCTTTACTTCTCTCCCACTCTACTCCTTAAAATTTTCTCTGGTATTTGATACACCCACTACATGAAACATTCCTGTGGTGCAGATGAAGGGAAATTAGATGTTGAGACGTGGTGAGTAATGGACAAGTGGACAACATGTCATTGGTAAAATGCATGTGAAAGGTTTGCATTGTGCTTCTCCTCCTAAACCCCCTCTCAGCTCCTGACACATTACTCATAAGATGGCCTCATCTTCACCTGCTCTGTTGTCAATTTCCTGCTGATTAAAGTCAATTAAGTTCTTTTTCATTAGAAAAGAAGTTATTTAGGACAGGGTGTGTTTGACAGCACGTCTCTGTACTATATTATTATTTTGTCCGCAGTGATCCTATCTTCGTTCTGTGACCCATTTCAACATATTTTTTGCTCTTTCTGGTTGACAAGTTTGGTGAGGCTCAACTGACTTTTCACTTGGTTGCCAAATGAATTCTCTTACTGTGCCAAGGTTTCTAAGCTGCTGGTAATGTGTACACACTTTGTTTAAATTCTACATTAATATGTTGTGACTTTTGATGACTAAGGAGACTGAGAGTTATACTGTGAAGCCAGCATGACCCTATTTATCATAACTTTCTGCAGCTGGTTATTATTGTTCATTCTATCATTTTTCCAGTTGGTTCATCATGCACCCCAAAGAACTATTAGGGATTAGTCTGTGCCTGCCTTTGAAGAGCCTGAGTGAGCTGTTATCATCTGATTCTGGACTGGCCTGTGTGTTATGGTGAGCCAGGCAGGGCCAAGCCACACTGGCTGTAGCTTGAACAAAGAAGCCCTGTAGTGTTAGATCATGTTTTGTGTGTATGTGCGTGTGTGTATAAGTACACGTGTGTGGTTTGATGGCTGCTCTTTGTTTCCCAGCCCTGGGCCTTGCTGGCCATGGCTCAAGCCTGACTAATATGGATGTATAAATACACTAGGCTGCCGTCAGTTTGTGCAACATCAAGCACACCATTGTTTCACACAACTCTGTGACTTCAGAGATAAACCTCATCCTTTGTTCCCGTCAGTATTTTTATTATTTTTTTATACAGAAAATGAGACACACTTGTGGTCATATTTGTTCTGGCCCTGCACACCCTGTGATCTTTTCTTTTGGGTGACCTAAAATGTTCCTGTAACAAAATACATGAGATAACAGAATTACCATTGGGCACTAAGCTACAGCTGGTCTTTTCCACACAGAAAATTTCTCTCTGATCATTCCCAGTTATGAAAGACCACATTGGTCTTCTTTATCCACGCCACATTTTAATTAGCTGTTGAAATTCATTCTGTGAAATGAATTGTTATTATTGTTCTGATGTATCTTATTTAATATTAAATGCTAGTGTTTTAATGATTAACTTTGCTTTTTTTGTCCTTTAAGGCTTTCAAAATATATTGTTCCTATCTAGTTTTTCTCAGACCCGCACTTTGTTGCTGTTTGTTTTGAGCCCTGCTTATACAGACAGTTAATCATGACTTCTCAGCTCAGTGATTAATTAGTATCATAATCTCATCTGAGAAATAGAGCTGCCCCAGAGGAGTATATATGCTAACTAGCTGTAAGAGACAGCCGGCCCCTCTTTCCTTAACCTCCTCTCATCATACCTGAATGTACCAGTTTATCTTGTTTTTGTTGTGAATACTACTACCTGCATTTTTCTACCAGCCTTTTTTCAGAATTGTTATTCAGTGCAGAATTTGGAACCATGGCTTTATTGCAACACACAAAAACTAGTGTACATAGTTAATTATTTTTTACTCTGACAAGCTAAATGAAATGGTTGTCCCTTTGATTAAATACATTTTTGTTGTGAACATCAGCATATCTCCTGGTATCTTTTAGTCACCATAAAGATTTAGAGTTTAATACTTAGTAATTTGCAAATAATGTCTGACTCACACCATCATGGGAACAAGGGGAGTACCTGACACTTGTTTTTTTTTTTTTTTTTCTACTCTTAGCACTGTATACACTCATGACTAGTTCAAGCAGGCCTACACCCATGTGGCTCATACACCCTCACATACTGTAAACCCTCCCTAGGAAGACTCAGTACGTGGGTGTGTAGGCAGTTTAGTGGAACAAAATAAGTTTAACATGACATGTTACTTATTTTCATTGTCTCAGCTTGCTTTCTGGATGGATTTTCACTTTCTGTGTCCTGTCCTTTGGTACTGTATAGCTGTAAAAGCAACTCACAGTCTTGCTTTCTTCATCCTCCTCCCCTTCCCTGCCTATCAGTACAACCCACAGTTCAAGGACAAAGCCACCTGCCCGCCTGACCGCCAGGTCACATGACCCCAGCACACTGTTGTTTCTCATGGTATAGCTCCCCTCTGTCTGCCTGGACTGTTGGATGAATGAATGGATGAACGGATGGATGAATATCACAAAACACTTCTGAGGAATGGATGTGTTTGGGAATGTTGAGGGGAGCGGTGGTTAAATGGGTCAGGTCCCTTCACACAATAGTGGTGTTACTGTGGGGGGCGTGTGGGGCAGACAGACGAGGGGGGAGTGGAGAAAGAGGGATAAAGAGTGGGGACACCCAAGCCCTCTGCGCCAATTATGGACATAAATAACATCCACACAGAGCAGCCATGGAAATTAGGGTCAAAGGGTTAACTGTGCATTCTGGAGGTTCATGCCAACAGATTCATTGTTAGGCTATACTGTGCAGGGGCGTGAAAGGAAAATATTGATGTACAATTCCAGATTAGGAGGCCTATAGAGAATTTTGTGTGCACACACTTTTCTGTACTTACAGAAAATTAGTGAACATGCTTGTTACAGGTTCCCAGAGCTCAAGGTCACATAACAAGATATGCAGTTCATGTGTGGTCCTCACTAATGCTCACATTTAAGATGCCAGCACCAGTAAATGTTTGGCACTTTTGTTAGAAAAAGGAATCAGTTTTCAAGAAATAAATTTCTGTCCTCATCAAATGATCAAAGCCTCTTATCAAGTAATGTGTGCATATGTATAGCTTTATTGATGGTGACCACACACCTTGAGTTTTAAATATTTCGTTAGCTTATTGTATGAAAGTGATTAAAGCACATTTGTTCTTCATATTTCAATAGTTCAAGTTTGGAAAGCATTGTTTCCATCTTCAGCCTCTCTTTGCCAACTGATTTACTCTGTCTGTGTATTTTGACAAACACCTGACACTCTTATCATCTGTGTGTTGGTCTGTCCCTTCATCCCGTGGAGTTGACAACGCTGCAGTGTGAACATACTGTAAACTGTATATTTAGGACAAGGGAACGTGATGACAGTAATAACTGTGGAGATGCAGAAGATGATGGGTGCGATGGTTCAGAGATAAGTTGATGATTAAGGGGTGAGGGAGTGAGATTATCACAATGATAGGGTGGACAGATGACATGGTGTGTTTTTAAAAAGACTGATTATAGAAGGTGTAGTAAATAAGCACCCTGCCACGTGTGGGGTGTTTATGTCTCGTCTTTACCCCGCCACACTGGACTGTCCTTAGCACATTGCCACACACTGCTGTACCATCGCTGCCTACAGGCAGACAGAAACAGTAGGAGTGTTGCTTCACCAGCTGGAGGGAAGCCAAGTAAAAATGTAATTTAAAGCTGAGTACAAACGTGGTGTTTGAGACACAAATTAAGGAATTCCCTTTTGACCTAATAATAGAAGCTGTGTTGCTATGGCTGAAACGGTTTAATTTCCATAGTTGTAGCCCTACTTATTTTGATTATTTTCAAACTCTTGAGTTTCCCATGCTTCCTGTGGAGTAACCAGCAATGATAAACTGTGCATAAAGACAAACCTGATCTGGTGATGCAACTGAATTAGAGAACGAGTGAAAGCAAAAGATGCTTGCCCAGCCTCAGTTTAATCTAGTGTGGCAGGTCAGAGGAGCAGCTAAATACTGTCTTTGCTTCAGCTCTTGCAAATGACCCAGCCAAGAATAATACAGGAATGTTCGCTCAGTTTTGGAGCCTCACTCAGTGTCTGCCGTCTGTTTACTCATGCTGCTGTCATTCATGATCTTTTCACATATAGACTTTTGGGACTCCAGGACTCAGTCATGCAAATAAGCAATAAAATCTACCTTGCTGGTAGACATAGTACAACTCTGTATCCTGAAACTGTACAAAGATGTGGAAACATAAGTATACCTGTAGTTTTGGATTGCCATTCTTACAAAAAGCTACATGACAAATTGTTTGTGTCATTTAAATATCCACTGTATCCTGTTAAAGCTATCCTGTTAAAGATGTACTCCTTTGAGTAAAGCCTCGTTTATACCTCTCTGTTGCTACAATGCAAACAGCTATACTGTAATTACAATTTTCTCATTGTAATTTGTTGTATTTTCGGACCTCTTGATCAGGCGCTCCTCAATTTTTTCTTTTTTAGTGACGATTTAAAAATGGTGGTATACAGTGGAGTACTGGAAATGGTGTAGTAGAGCGGACCTATCACAGCCCTTGCGGTTTGCGTCACTGCAACGCATAGTTAGGATTTTTTGGAGGTGCTTGTCAGCCTACAGTGTAGGGGTTTGCGTCCACAGTGTAGTAGCTACTTAGCTACACCATTGCCATGACACAGAAGTATAAACTAGACGTAAGTGCTCCATTTCCCGGTAAGAGCAGAATATTGTAGGCCCACTAAGCAGATGTTTCACAAATGTTATTTAATGAAAGGCTGTAGTGGACTGTATTATACTGGCAGTTGCTTCTAATACACTGTCTGTACCGTGTTTACATGTTTGTATGTAAATGGGACAAGCTTTAAGGCACAGTGTCCAACATAATGCATAAATGATAGACTCAAAAGCCCTCTGACATATAGTCTTCCAAAACTGTTTATTATAAGCTCCACACAGAGGATCTTGGATCAGACAAAATAATTTTGCAGATTCATTGTATTTATGTGCCTAATAAAGTATCTTTGCCTTGTGTTACAGAGTGCAGCGATGGAGGAAACGGTCATATGGGAACAGCACACGGTGACCCTTCACAGGGTAGGTGTTTACAACTCTTTGATCTACTCTTTTTTTTTTTATATATATATTTTTTTCCCTGTCTGTCTTGGGCACCTTAGTCCTGTAGTATGATTCTTTGTGTTCCTCACTTTTTCCTCCATGTTCCTATGTGTCCTCTGCCTTTCCATCTCTCCTTTCTCACTGTACTGAGAGGACCAGCTGTAGCAGCAGGATGTGTGGTATTGAAACAATAGTCAGGGAACCCAGATGGCAGGAAACAAGGCTAAGGAAGACAGAAATCAGCATTCACTTCCTCAGTACTTCTTTTCATTTCCTTCCTGTTGGCAACATACTCTTCTCCTTTACACAACAGAAGGGAAAGAGGGGGGTGGATGATAGTCTTGGTCCCTGGTCATCCTGTGTGTAGTCAGATTTTATTAAGATATATTGAATGTCCAAACCCTAGTAGCTAAGGTTGGAACCAATACTTGATCCTTCCTTTTGGCACAATCAGCACCATGAGGCTAACTATCAAACTACTGATGGCCATATTCCCCAAGTATAGCCTTCTTATAAATGAATACTCTTTTTCTTATTGTATGTTGGATTTTTGTAATGCACCTTGCCTTGATACAGTTAGGTGATGCTTTTGTGCCCTGGGATTGTGTAGAGCACCTGTCTAGACTGGCCTGATAGCAGTAATCTAATTAGCAGCGGCTTTATCAAAGCTAAAAGAGCGTCCCAGTGTGGGCTGTGGCTCTCCTGTGTTGTTGTGGTTGTAAGATTAGCCATTTACATCACATGGCCAGCTCCTTTGGTGCTGGCTTTTGCGTAGGCAAAAACACAACGGTCTGTAAAACCACTGCAGAAACATCCTCTTATAGTAGCAAGGTGGCTCACTCTCCTCTCAGTCATCACTTGTAATCACTAGAAGTTTTCGGGGGGTGAGAATTAATTTGTGGCATTAGGAGTTCATTCTGTGGCACTGCGCCACACATTAGTCAATGTATGGGAAACACTGGCCCTTTTGCTATCATAGAAGAGGAGCCAACT
Organism: Rastrelliger brachysoma; assembly: GCA_024605115.1. Classification (NCBI taxonomy): domain Eukaryota; kingdom Metazoa; phylum Chordata; class Actinopteri; order Scombriformes; family Scombridae; genus Rastrelliger; species Rastrelliger brachysoma. The sequence goes on along the minus strand of JANJYP010024541.1, from coordinate 10,030 downwards.
GTTGTTTTGTTCACAAACTTAAACCCACAAATCCTATTCCTTTTGCCTTTTCAGTTTCTCTGATAACTTGCCTGCCTGAAACCTATTAGCTTGTCTGTTTTTACTGATATGCATGCCATATCAGTCAGTGCTGTGTGTATTTCTGTGTGTAGGCACCAGGATTTGGGTTTGGTATTGCCATCTCAGGTGGGCGAGACAACCCTCATTTCCAAAGTGGGGAGACATCCATTGTGATATCTGATGTTTTGAAAGGAGGTCCTGCAGAGGGACTACTGCAGTAAGTCTAACCATATTTATTTAAAGAAGATGCTGAATCTTATGCTGCATGTTAATATTTCCACACACAAGGCTTTAAAGAACACTGTTAGTCTAACCTGAGAATGAAGAAAAGCCTTTTTTGAATATTTCTTTCTTATTGATTATAATGTATTTTCATTTTTTTCAGAGAAAATGATCGAGTGGTGATGGTCAATGCAGTCTCTATGGACAATGTAGAGCATGCATATGCTGTGCAGCAACTCCGCAAGAGTGGCAAAAATGCAAAGATAGTAAGTTAAACACACGCAAAATTAATATGAATTAGATTCACAGTGACTTTCACATTGAGATCGTCCCATGCAACTTTAATGTGAAATTAACACCCCAAACCTCCTTTCTACTCCCAAGACTATCCGTAGGAAAAGGAAAGTGCAGATCCCTGTTTCTCGGCCAGGAGACAGAGAAACAATGTCAGAGCATGAGGAAGAGGATAGTGATGAGGATGATGGCTATGAGCACCAGAGTGGTCGTGGTGGCCAAAGTGCCTATGGCGGAGCAATCGGAGGCACCGGCACTGGTAGGCGTGAACGTAGCAACAGTAGCAGGCGGGATCACAGTGCCTCGCGGGAGAGGAGCATCTCACCACGTTCTGATCGGCGATCACAAGCCTCTTCTGCTCCACCCAGGCCTGCTAAAGTCACCCTTGTCAAGTCCCGCAAAAATGAAGGTGGGCAACATGATGTCCAAGTGGCTCAAATTTGACTATGGATGAAGAAAACAAACGATGAAGATACTTTTTTTTTAGGGGCTGGGCAATTCAATGCGTTATTATCACATTAACTTATTAATTAACGCCGGCAATTATTTTATCTCGCAGTAATGCAGTTTTTTATTATTTCTTTCATTATTGTAAACGTCCGTCACTCACTGGCTTTTATTTTGTAAAAATCTGTTGCTTACTGTTTTCCAAATCAAATATCTTAGTAGTGAAGCTATTTTACTGATCAAACAATGTGGTAGTGTCCACAGAAGCTACATTTCCCCAGGTATTTCTAAACCTTATTGCAGTGCAGTTTCTGCTCAGGTCTGAAGCAGTAATCATGGTGACGACAGATGCTCTTCCATGTGACATCATATATCTGTCCTGCTGCAGCAGGTGACAGAGGGCGAGATAAGTGTAGTGCAAGTTCATCTCATGAATCTTGATAAAGTTGGGGAAATACCTGTCCTTTAATTTGTCTTTGTCACTTGTCAATTTTTTCCGGGCTGTCACTGTTTAGAATTTAAAATGTAACCGTTGCCCAGCCATAATTTTTTTTTTAATGTCTGTGAAGTTTAAACTGAATTGTTAATGTGGAGCTTGGCCTGTTGATTAATAATGACTAAATTGATGTGTCTTGTTAAAATTACTTTGTTTTGCCTTTTTAACTCCGAAAGCAGAATATGGACTGCGGTTGGCTAGCCATATATTTGTGAAGGACATCTCCCCTGAGAGCCTTGCTGCCAGGGATGGAAACATCCAGGAGGGAGATGTTGTGCTAAAGGTAAGAGAGAAACAAAGAGTGTGAGATAAGTGTGAGTGAAGAGGAGTGTGTCTTGAATCTTTTTTTTTTACTGAAAACTCTCACAAGTTTGCTGTTGTAATCTACAAGCTGCTGAAAGTGGCTCAGTGAGTGAGGTCACAGTTCATTAGTATGCAGGCTCACCAACACAAATACCACACATTCCATTATTCCTTTGAATTTATCCACTCAGTGTCTGAGGATGGAAAAATCCTCATTCACCTTAAAGAAATGCAATCAAAATCCGATTTACTGTATCAGTTTTATTGGAGAGAGGCACAGACAGACCTTTTCTGTTTGAAATGCGATTACACGGTGAAGACCAATCTGTATTTGAATAAGGTAGATAGTTTTGCAGTATAATGTAATATTTCTGTGAATGTGTCTCTGACAGCACTATATGCACCGCAAACTCTANTTGAATAAGGTAGATAGTTTTGCAGTATAATGTAATATTTCTATGAATGTGTCTCTGACAGCACTATATGCACCGCAAACTCTGTGCCTTATTATACTATACATTTTTAATCTTTTTTTTATAGTCTCCTTTATGCATGGACCAGTATGAGATTCTGACGGTATGATAACCTTAGGCAAAAATATCACGGTTTCACAGTATCATGTTATTATGACTACAGCTCTAAAATGTGTTTGAAAGTGAATTTGAAATGTCTGTATTTAAAAACAAAAAAGAAAAAAACTTTTCTATTAAACAGTCATTCTGTTTTTAAACAATATCGAACATGATGGAACATTAGTAAATATGTATTTAAAATAAAGAAATAATAAAAAAAAAACTGAATTCTTTCTAAATAAATCCAAAAGATAAATGCAGTCCTTTAACTGAGGCTAAACCAGCAACTCAAGTCACAACATACAACCTGTGGCTCAAGATCAGAACATAAAGAATTGAAAAAGTAAATACACTTCTAAGATAAATAAATGCATAAATACCCAATATGTGAAATAGATCAGATAGATAAACTATCGGTACCAGGAGGGAGGCGGGTCGGATGGTATGGTGGTGTGAGATAGCCTAAACTCTTTTCAGCATGAGAAATTGGAGGTTACAGCATCAGGTGCATGTCTTACTCTCATTGCGTGAGAGTTGGTAGTCTTGTAGCCAACTTGGATGGGGAGTGGGTTCGGGGGGCTCGCCTCTTTTAGCTATCACACAGCCTGCAGAGCTGCTTGTCACAGCAAAACTGGAGGTGCATAGGGGGAGGGGTGAGAGAGGTACTTCACGCTGCAGCTGCACACCACCTGAGAGGCCTCCGCTGTCTATCTGACGAGACATTGCATGAAAAAAAAAATCTGCTGTAGGAACAGTATGATGGAATATTTTAGTGGTTTTGAAACCATGACTTTTTTGTACCTTGGTATACCTTGAAACCGGCAGCCAGCCCATGCTTAGTCTCCTTATTGTTAATGCAAGGAAGAAATAGGCCATTTGCAGTCTCTGTTTGCTTTATGGTGAGCACATGGTTGTCAAAGGTGCACAGTGGGCACTACACAGATGTTTTACAGTGAAGATAACTTGGCTATTCTGTACTTGTACTGACCCACTACCCTTCCTTTGCCAGATCAATGGCACTGTCACAGAGAACCTATCACTGATAGATGCCAAGAAGCTAATTGAGCGGTCAAAGGGCAAGTTGAAGATGGTGGTGCAGAGAGATGAGAGAGCCACATTGCTCAACATTCCTGACCTTGATGACAGCATCCCGTCAGCCAATAACTCCGACAGAGATGGTGAGTTGGCAAACCTGTAGGTTGCTGCTTAGAACTGACTGCAAATGATAAATATCTATATTCATTTGAGCACCAAGAAGAGATAATTTCAGTCACAGCTAAAAAACAGTTACTTTCTTGTTTTGAATGTCTTGTAATATATGTCACTGATGAAATACTAATACACATTTAATTAAAATTTCACAGACATTTCAGAAATACATTCATTAACATCAGACCATTCCAATCGATCCCACGGGCGCGGCAGACGATCACGTTCGCCTGATAAGTCAGAGCCATCGGACCATCTCCGTCACTCACCTCGGCAGATCAGTAATGGCAGGTACGTGGACTACACATACACACATCAGACTGCAAATCTGAGGAAGGGATGCAGCTGTCACACATGCCACAGCCATACATCTATACTCCCGCTACTCCAACTTCATACATCATCTTCATACACATGGGTTAGTGGGTGCTGAGTAAGTACCTTGCAACACTAATGCATAAATCAGTAGATTAAGACACCGCATGCATAAACCATCACATTCCCTATGGATCCATTCATGAGTTCCAATAATGGCTTTCTCTGGGAGAGGACTAGGGAGGGGTGGAGGGAGTGATCAATCCTCTGGCTCAATAGATCTCTTTGCGAAAGTTTACATGGTTAGATCTTTTAACCAACACGCCTATAGACTCTATATAATTGTCTTATAAGTTTTATGGGTTTTTCTTATTTAAGTCATGCAGCTTCAGGTGTATGCAATATGTAAGATGTTTTACTCTTGTTACCATGCCATTTTGAATGCTATAGAGAAAATGGTCTCTAGATTTATGTGATTGTTTTAATTAATTTTAATGTCCATATTATCTCTGTTCACTGCCAGTTGGAACCTCCAGTAAGTTATCTTCTTGTAGTTTAAAGATCGCATAGCTTTCATTAGCTGATGCACATCAGAGTGACAAAAATTACCTTGGGCCCCATCTTGCAGTTGGCGTATAGCGGGTGGCGGGTGTGATGCATGCATGTTTGTTAGTTTCAGACCAACGCTGTTGTCGTTTTCTCACTCTGTACCCAAGTTATCTAAACTTGTGCACCTGTGGGCGTGTTGGTCTAAAAATGAGCTGTGGTTAGGCACATTGGTGGCTCATTACTATTTTGGGGCAGAGGAAAACGATTGCACTACTGACTGAAAAAATGCGTTCTGAAGTCACCAGTGTGTATTTCACTGTTATTTGAAGGGCACATCAAGATTTGAATAGGCAGGCACACAATGTGCACACACTCTTATCAGTTACACACAGGGATAAGTAGCGACACACAAACATAAAAAACTAGGGCTGGGCAACGATTAAAAAATTTCATTACGATTAATCGTATAAGTTCCCTGCAATTAATCACACTGTTACGCAAAATCCAACATTGAATTCAAAAGTAATGTATAGCCAGTGTTGGACAAGCTACTTGTAAAATGTAGTGAGCTAGGCTACAATTTACATTAAATGAAGCTTCACTACACTAAAGCTACCTACCAGAGAAATGTAGCAAGCTAAACTACAATAAAATAACAAAAGAAGCTTTTTTTTAACTTCACTCCAACCAAGTAATACTTGATTCATTCCAAGTCATGATATCAGTAAAACTGTAAGACAAATAGACAAAAATGTCTAGTTATAGTTTATTAAACTGATCTCTCTGCTTTTACTGCTATGTAACCATGGTAATAAAAACCAACAAAAAACATACTCTCATAATTTCAAAAACAGGTGGTGTGAATACTATTGTGGGGAAAATACACCTGTGTTTGCACATGCTTCATTTAAGGCACAGTGGGAGGACACATTGATCAATAACATGGTTCAAACCACAAGAGCAAAATCAGAAAGACCTGCTCCAAGCAGTAAAGGCCTCGTAAAAAATGACAAGGAATGTTTAAGACGAATTTAAGGAAACACATTCAGGTATTTCCTGAAGCTTGTCAAGTTTCATGAGATAAACTGGGTTTACACCTCTCACCCCTCACTGTTACTGATTGTGCGCTCCACAGTTAGCGTACACATTCATCTCACAGTAAAACACATATTAGATCAATTTACAGCAGCGTATGCTCTTTCGAACACACACACACGCACACACACACACACACACACACACACACACACACACACACACACACACACACACACACACACACACACTCTCTCTTCCACAAATACACAGAGTCTACTCACTTGTGATGCATAGGAGTTAATGCCAATGTAGCACAAAAGGCTCCAATAGTTTATCTGACATCACAATACAAAGCATTGATAGGAGGAGTGGTTATTATCAAATCAGTGACACAGGTAGACTGGCACATGTGAGTGCTCAGCAATCTCAGTGGGTGCTCCAACCCCAAAGCACCACTTCAGACTGCAGCGCGGCAGAACTCCGTATTGAATTAGATTGTAGTTTCTGTTGCTGTAGTAGCCTAAGTAACAGACTTTTACAAAACAAAGAGCAAAAGACCAGTGAGCGGCGGTGAGAAAAAATAACATGCAATAAAATAATTGTCAGCATTAATTAATTAATGAGTTAATGCGATAACGCGTTAACTTGTCCAGCCCTATAAAAAAAAACAAATAAATAAAAGTAGCCTATTATATCAACATATTAAAATGCATATGGTTAGTCATAATATCAGATTTAATGAACTGTAAAAAAGTGTAAATGTTTGTTTGGCAGGGCTGTCAGCTGCGGACCATCTCTACAACTGTATGAAATATATACGTGAAATGTTAACATGAGCAAAAGTTTTGGAACAATAGTAACCCATATTTAAAATGACACTGATCATATTTCCATAGTTTCAACAATTTAAAAACCCTGCTGAGTTTACCTGTTGCTATGACTGAACAAAAACTTTTTTTTAACTGATTTTTTTCTATTGGTTTTTGCAGGTATATGCATATATTAACACAATAGACAGAGAGCATCTTTTGGAAGCATAACCTTTGAACTTACCCTCCCTCCCCCCACTCCTCCTACATGAGAATCGAATAACACAACAGTTAACAAACAATTACAGACTATCAGTTTTTCTTTAGCAAATAAACTTTAACTCTGGTAATTCCATCGCACCAAAAAGAAAAAAAGAATGTCCAAAAACATATGTAGCCAGTGCTCTGATGATAAATTGTATGGAGGGAGCCAAACCTGTACAACCATTTTCTTGGCTGCGGTTAGACCTGCAAGCCAATTTTTTTCTAAACCTATCAGCCATACAAATTTGAGAGTCGTCATCCAGAAGGTGTAAAGTAGGGTCCATGGGTAGTTCAAAATAAATTACATCCGACAGTGTCCGTACAACAATTTTCCAAAAATTACAAATCTTGGGGCAGTCCCACATTATATGCATAAAATTCCTTTTTATATTTTGGGAATGTGTGTGTGTGGAGTGTGGAGCCTGGCCCATATAAGTGTCTAATTCTTGGTGTAAGGCATGCTCTATGAGCTGTCTTTGTATGAATAAATTGAGGAAAAAAATCATTTTAAAGAGAATTAAAGCTGTAATTAAAAGATAAATGAATGAAAACAACACGCCACAATGCCTGTGTGGTATGCAGCCGCATACTTTGTGAATGTGCAGGAAGACATGAATAATTTGCAGCACAGAGCAAATTGGTGGTGTGTTTGTGGAAAATGGATCTAGTGATATCAGTGTCTGTTATCCACAGCGGTTTAAACTGTAAAACTGTTGATAAACCTGCAACTTCTGAGGTGCTGCACAGAGCGCAGTGCCATTACGCACAGCTGGTCACTGTTTATTAAATCAGCTGATGACACCAGACTGCGTGGGTGTGGTTATACTGCCTACAGTACCAGCTACAGTATAACCACCCCGTCCTCTGCACTCATCAGCCTCTCTCTTTTCAGAGTAACTCATATTCCTTTTGTTGAGTTGCATTTGGTAAATGTGCTGTTAAAATAGCAATCCACCAAAGAGACAGTGTCGCTGGCTTTTAAAGAGAATGAGAGATAACACGTGTTATGCCCACAGCACACCTATGATTAATGAGGGGACTTAAGTCCAACCCTTTTGGACCATGCGCCTGGTGCACTGACCATTTTTGCGTTGCTAAAATTGCAAAAGTGGATTTGGACATGTCCCAAAGGCATCTGCGCTTCACGCCATGCGCTATAGATCATTAAAATAGGGTCCCTTGAATTAGACATAGTGATGAATAAGATGCTCTGGTTAACAGATACCAACTGCCTGTTTGGGGCTTACTAGTGAAGGACAAGATTAAGCATGTTTGAATGGGGTAAAGAACAGTTCTTGGAGATTTGACACTGGGAATCAAAGGCTGTGGTCGTGTTGCTGGTTTCTAATGACAGTACATATTTGATTCTGTAACATAGCATTGAGTATGGAAGCAGGAACTCCTAGTGCTCTAAAGCTCTTATTCTGATGGAGCTGTCTGGGCTAGTCTCATATAACCCGACTTTAATTTCGTCATGCTTTTTGCATCCTCAGAGAGACAGAAGTGCATACAGATTAAAAAAGGTTGGAGACTAAGCAGGGTGTCATACTCCAAACCAAAAAAATAAATAAAGAAAATAAAGCTGTGATACTGTGAACTTATTTGTAGTTCAAATGAAAACTAACCAAAGATGCTGTGTCAAGAGGCAGTAATCTTCAAACTCATACTTAATCAAATAATGGCAGTTTTCTCCAGACCTCTGTAATCTTGAAGAGATAGAGGTCAGGCTATGTGAGATATGAGAGCTAAACCTGCCGTTCATAATTAACTTTCTTGCTTAAGGGCACAATTTCTCACTGGGACACACATCCGTTACCAAGAAATCCAAACTTACAGTAGCTGTTTTTTAGGGATTTTCAACTCTTATAGCTTAGAGATGTTAGTTCCCTGTGCTGTTGTTGCTGCTGCTGCTGCTGCTGCTGCTGCTCTTGTTGCTGTTACGGTTAGTTTAGTTTTCTGGCTTAATAGTTGCTTGTCAGTCATGATTATCATATGAATAGATTTACCTCCTGTACTGCTGTTTCATTAGATGGTACAGTGTGTGACTGTGAAGTAAACATACTTGTCTCAATACAGGATGAAGGCAGGTTCACTGTTGCACAGATTTCTTCCAATGTAAGTGACTCTCATTTGATAAATGGCCAGAATGTTTATTTTGTCCATTTATTAATTAGTAGCCCTTTCCCTTATACCTCTTTTCATTGAAATATATGTTTCAATATATCAAGGGAAATACAAGATGCTGAAGAACAAGTCTACCCAGGAGTATCACCTCTAGTAATATTTTTATTTTTTTTTCTTGTTACTTCATTTTGCACATGTTTTGTTAAATAAGGAGTCACGCCTTCTTTTCATGGTGGTTGTGGTAGCAAAAGTGACTGAGGAAATGATGGCTGTCGCTCGACTATGATGTAAGAGAATGTTTTCACTGTCTCCTAGTTTGGGAGGGGAAAGAGGAATTTGACATACTTCCCACAGTGCTTTGCCCTAAGCCAGATGGTTCGCTTAACCTGATTGGCTGTAGGGCTTAGATGCATTCTTTTCCCCAGGACATGACGCTCCTCCATGGTTTTAAGTATACCAGATCATCAAAAACACCATTCATCCAAAGTGTCTTCCAGTGAGTTTAAGCATACTTTCTGCATAGGCAGAAGGCTGCTGTCTTTTCAGGGAATTAAACTCAAAATCCTCTTAATAGCGCCATGGTGCAACTTACAGAGACATATGTGTGAGTAATTAATTTTTGCTTTTTTGAGTTTTGTTTTGTTTTTCTTTTTTATGATATTTAACTGTTCATCTGGTTTGTTTTGCAAAGCGATGTTTGTAGATCTGTTCAGCTCTGTTGGCAAATATATTGATCTGTGGAAAGGATAGCAGATGCATGTGAAATTATGGAGACATGCGCTGTTATGCACTGTAGAGCTTCTGGTGCGACAGCACCATATTTCACACTGTTTGTTGATGTCTGTACAGCCACAACTCTCTCTCTGCCTCTCCTGTGTCTTCACTCCACTTCAATTTTGTCTTATTTGCCTCTCACTTGCTCATTCACTCTCTATCTCTCACTTGTGCCTGTACTGTAATAATGTGTAAGTGCAGGAATTGAACAAAGGCTTCTGTCAAATGGTGTTTGTCAGTGTGAAGCTTTTTGTTTTGTTTTGTTTTTTTGCACCATTCTGCAAAAAAGAAGAGAAGATTTAGGCCACAGCACACTTTCTCTCACGCTCACACACTCGTTCTCTCTCATGCTCACTNTTCTTTCTTTCTTTCTTTCTTTCTTTCTTTCTTTCTTTCTTTCTTTCTTTCTTTCTTTCTTTCTTTCTTTCTTTCTTTCTTTCTTTCTTTCTTTCTTTCTTTCTTTCTTTCTTTATTCTTGCACGCTTGCTCCTTTTGTCCCTCTCCTTCTCTTTCACATTCATTCTCACACACACACACACACACACACACACACA
>JANJYP010024524.1:0-12561 GCA_024605115.1 Rastrelliger brachysoma | reverse complement strand
TATATATAAATTTATACATCCTTGTTACACAGGAACTGTTTCATTTTTTTCCACCAATGCTTGCCCACAGCTTCTAAAAGTCCAAACAATAAACAAACTCATACAACTAATTATTGGCTTCAACATTTCCTTTCTACTTCTGCTGCTTATCACCACTGTGTGGCACCTGGCGTTGACTTTAAGATACTTGGTTATTATTAAGACATCAATGTCAGCATCTAATCAGTATTTGTGTGCATTTGGTTTATTAATTACATCGGCTGGTACGAACTCAGAGCACTTGGCGAAAAATATCAAAAGCTGACGCCTGTGTCATGATTAATTTCGCAGTGAACAGTCTCCGCGATGTCAGTGGTAATTAGGCATCACCCATTGCATAACACACCATGTGTCAGGGTGGGTGGCGTGTGTGTGCATGTGTGTGTGGACAAGTGCGTGTGAGAGAAGGAGAGAGAGAGGAAGGTGGGGGGTAAAGAGACAAAGAAAAAAGATATGGCTTCAACTACTTCTTTTGTAACCCATGAGGAAGTTATGAAGTTATAATAGCTGTCTAGTACTGTACTTTGGAAGTGCCAGACTTGTTATATTAAAATGTAATCAGTATATACAGGCAATCTCTCAAGTCCCAAGTATCTTTGGTATAGTAAAGTAGTGGATAGTGACTTCTAAAAGCCAATGAGAAGATTACCTGCAATAGTGACAGTTAATGGGGATCTCAATGAATAATAAACGTANCAATGAGAAGATTACCTGCAATAGTGACAGTTAATGGGGATCTCAATAAATAATAAACGTAAACAAGAGAGGAGAGCCTATGGCATTCCAAATGTTGTCAGCAGGTGGTGGAAACAAATAGAGCAAAATGACTTTTAAGTGCACAGCTTGATGTCTGGCCCCAATAATAGTCTATTTTATTCATAATAATGATCCATTTATGCATCCTCTGCTGTTTGATAGAATTCATTCAGTATTATTGTCTTGTAGCTAGATTAAATCTTTATTTTGCCAGGTTAGACACGTCTAATATTCAGTAGTGACCTGCAGTATGCCTGGCATGCTGCACATTTACAAAAACTTTGGTGCAAACTTTGCACAGAATTCACTACAAAAGGTTTTATTAATCCTGAGAGTGAGTTTTTTTTCCCCCTCCCGTCGTCTTTTTCTCAAAAATAAACAATGGCCCATAACACTCAAATTAACACAGACTGGGATTTGATGTGCTGTGCAGCCAGATGGCTTGCTCACTCACTCTCTGGCGGGCTGGCAGTGCAGCTGAGGACGAAGGCACTTCTAGAGCGGATTTGAAAGAATCTAGGCCAGAGAGAGTGGGGCTGCTCTCGGAGACTAGCCGCCAGTGCTGTCATGTTTTAGTGCACATTTTCTATTTGAGGAAGACGCTACATAGAGAGATGTGCAGTGTGCCTCTGTGTGTGTGCGTGTGTGTGCATGTGCACCCGCATGTATGTTTGTGTACGTGTGTATGTGTGTTTGTGTGAGCAGTGACTGGAAGAGGAGGAATGCCTTGATAGAAATGAAGGGAACGAACACCCATCTTAGAGCTGTGTAAACAAGCTTGTGGAAAAAATAAATTCCATCCTGCATTTTTCTCCTGTCCACCTACAGTATATCTACAGGCTTCAATGTAGACTTGACACAATGATGCTTGGAGACAGCAGGAAATATTTAAATAACTGAGGGTGCTAGATGGAATAAATAGTTCTGGTTATTTAAACACCACATGACATGAAAATAGCTGAAACATACATATATCCATACTCAGTGAAATGTAAATGTGCTCGAGATTGATGTGTGAGACAGTATAGTGTATGTACAGTATGCATCAATGTACAATGGTTCCAGCACCGGTGTAGAGATCAGCACTTTTGTAAACACTTGTGCAGACATTCAAATGCAACTTTTGGAGCTAGTCATTATTCAAAAGCCTAGCCTCCATCTGGAAAGTGGCAAACTTGGCTGTTTTCCTGGTGTTGCTGTGGAGGAAAACTGGATCTGTGTGAAATTGCAGGACTCATGATACTTGGCTAAGGTGTAAATTTGTCTGGCTTTGATGATCATTTTCTTCACGGCCCCACTTTTGCCAATGGCGAAGGGTTAAAGTTGTTACAAGACTTAAAAAACTTTTCAGGTTGTGAACATGGGTTTTTCTGTCTTTGGTAGCCGAATGAACACAGAGAAAAGGGTTTAGGATTGGAACAAGTAATATCATTCTGGCCTTTCAAACTGCACACTGCACTGAGCACAGGTAATAATTTGGACTATTTTGACTGCCGCACATTTCTCGATGTCAGGTGAAATTATTTTTATAAAAGCAACCACAAGTTCATTTCCTCAATATTTCCCCTGAAAATTGACAGCATAAGAGTCAAAAAGTGTTTTTTGGGGAACATTTGTCTAAGTCAAATTTGTCTTAAGGAGTCAGGCAGGAAATAGGGGTGCAGGAAATAGGTGTGTTGTGTTCTGTGCTGGGGGATAGTCCAAGATTATTGTGCTATTATTGTGTTATGTGTTACTGAATAACCTGCTGATTATTTTCATAATCGTTTCATAATTTTTTTTCTATAAAAAGTCTGAAAAACTAAAAAAAAGAGCAGATCATTTTCTCAGAATGATGAATTTAAATTGCTTGTTTTTGTCCAACCAGCATTCCCAAACCCAGAGATATTCGGTTAATAATCCGAGGGAAGCTGCATCATCACATCATCACAAATATTTGTAATTTCTGTTTGAGAAGTGACTTAAATTATTAATAAATCATTAGAATAGCAGATAAATTCTGATAAGTTCTGTTGAGTGATTTTTTTTTTTAAATCACCCTGGCAGCTGGCATTAGCTAAACCTACAAAAGACACACAAGCACAGTTATTTGAACTTACTGTATTTGGAAACTGAATATATCGTTATGGTGAAACATTGTAGGAAAGATTTTTTAAATGGAAGGATGTCATTTCCTGTCTTTCATCAGGCCTTTTTGTCTTCTGAAGAAAAATGTGTCAAAAAGACTCCTTTACCAAAAAACAGTGTGCATCAAGCTCACCAGCAGATTCATATTAATTACAAACTGGCGAAGTTGTTAATATAACTCTGAACTCAAAGCCAGGAGTCTGTGTGAATGGCCTGAAGTGCCAGACAACACCTTCTGTTTCAATCGATGGCCATCAGCATGCACACCCCCTCACGCAAGCAAGCCTGCTCCGCTATATATACACACCAGCTTCGACTGCCCGAGAGGAATCTCCTCATACAAACTAACTTTTCTTTCTTTCTTATTTTACCATTCTTTAGCAACCTCATTATCTCTGTGTTTGTGAAGGGCTGCAGATGTGCTTCCAGCATCTCAAAGGAATTTCATTTATTTTTAAGATTAGAATCAAGAAAAAGTAAAAGGAAAATTCTCCAGTACAAAGTAACAACAGCAAGCTCTTATGTGTCTGTTTGTTTTTGAAGCAAATGAAATAAAACTGCAACGTAGAAGATAAATTAGGAACATATGTGCATTCTGACAGTACAGATATCAAATACGACTGAATTGGGTTATCTGTAATGAGTAAACATATTTCCCCCTAACACAGAACAATACTATACTTAGCAACAATGTCATCAATGGTTTCGGTATTTCACGTGAAATAAAATAATAATAATTAGGCTGTAAAAGTGTTCATAGACTGACCACATCACAACGTTGGGCTACTTTGAAAATCTGTACATATCATAAATCAAGGTAACTTTATTGACTTTCTCTCTTCAATAATATTCAATAATATTACTAGTGCTTGGTTGTCATAGAGATGAATGTTGAGTTGTAAGTTTGGCAACAGTAGTAGTTTGATAAAACAATGCCAAATTAAAGTACCCTCAACAACTTTTGTCATACAAATGCATGTGTTAGTTGTTTCATTTTAAATCAGCATGTAGGCTAAAAGAAAGTCCTTGAATCATGGCAGATATTGATATAATGGTCATCCAGGCAAGACCCTATAATATAGTTTAAAGCTTGAGAAAAAACTTGTGAGTGGACCTCGAGTTGGAATTGTTTTATCATACTCTAGATATTATCTTAATACAGTATGAACACTGTTAAAGTTTCTTAAAAGAACAATTTGACATTTTGACCTACTGGAGTCACTGTGAGGTTGCCAGGCAACCAGCAGACCATCAGACACTCCAGCAAACCAATTTTTTCTTTCTCTTTTTTTGTTGTTGTACAGATTAAACAAATGAGAGATTTGGAGGTAGTAGAGAATGTATTTTGTTACTTTTGGAGACAGCAGTGGTGACTGTTTTCAGCCTTACATGCTAAGCTGAACTAACCAGTGGCTGTGTTAAGCTTCATGTAGTTTACAGATATGCAACTGATATCATGTAAATTTGGGCACTTTAAAGAGCAATAGTTATTGTATTATTTTGTCTAGTATTGTTTTATCAAGGTAATTTTACAAAGCTGAAATATTAATGTTTACATTTATGTTTAAAATTTAGCCATATATCAACAGCAGTGACTTTACCAGAGACATAATTCCTTTGATGTTTGAAATGCTTACATACATTTATGACTGTGGAGAAACCTTTCCTTCTTCTAAACTTCTTTTACCATGGCACTTTATAATGACTTACAAAGTCTCTTCCTCTTTTTAGAAATATACTTCCAACCTGTTACTGTATACTGAGCAACATGCTTGCTTGATAAATATCATTTTATTTTAGGATTAAAAATCTGGCAACTTTGGCATCTCTACTTTTATTATCAAGTATTTCTTAAGCCCCAGAACAGTCTGTTAGGTTTACTTGAATTGTGGTTAAAATGTGTGCCATGAAGAACAAAGCAAGAACATCCCTTTGAAAAACATTTACTTTTCATTCTCATAACAGCACAAACTCTGTACTGCCAGTGTTGGCAGACAGGAGGGGATGAAAGTTTCACTTTTATGGTGATTGTTTGGAGAGTGAAATCTATTGAGGAATAAGTATGGGTGTTGGTGGTGATATTGAAAAGCTATTATGTACAAGTCTTGTGTAAGTCTTTTATACACTAAGGGATACTGTGCTTATGTGGAAAAGTTTAAAAAGTAGACTTCCTCATTTGGTTTAAGTTCAACTACAATATGAGTGCCCTTTCCTTTTAGCTCAGTTGTGAATGAATGAAAGAAAGCAGAAACACTGACAGGAATATCGTAAATTGTATCGTTCGTTTCTATTAACAAATAAATTCTCATGGCTGGATCCATGTGACTTGCTGAGCAAGAAACAATTGTTGTGGAATGTTTGTAGAGTTTATCCCTCTGTCAAAAATACTGGTCTTTGTCTAATTTTTAAGTAGGGTTCAGCCAAAACTTCAAAATAAAGTAAAAAGAACATATTTTCCTACTTACTTCTAGTGTTTTCTATCCATAATTTTGATTTTATATGTGCAGGTTTTCCTACACCCCAATGCAGTGGAGGTAAATGGAATTTAGTTGGTTTTGCCACATCATTGAAAAACTACCTTTAAAAATATGCAACAAACTGTTTCTGTCTCTGTTTCTTTGGATAATCCACAGACCTCACTGTAAACAGTTTCTCCCATAGAAAAAGCTCATATAAAAACTGTTGACTATGCTTTATCTGAATTGTCCAGAGTAAAGGGGATGTTGTCTCCAGAGACAGACATTATCGTAGATTTTTTCGAATGATACATTCTCCACTGTGAGTAAAAATCCAATAATCTGCAAGTAATAGACATTGGCATCTAAATCAGGTGAACCCAAGAGTTTTATCAACACTAGCTAACTCTTCTAAAGACTTTCATTAGATTTTATGTTTTTTTCTTTTTTTTAGTTTTTCTAGTAGCTGTACAATCCTCTTGTCTCTGTTGAGCTAGAATAATTTCAGATGCAAAAAAAGCAGCAGAAAAGCAATTAAAAAAAAAAAAAACAAAACAGCCACTTCAGTGCCTTTTTTCATTCATTCACCTCTTTTATCAGCCCTGGGTTAGGGTTAAGGTTTGGGTTAAAGTCACAGCTCTTTATGAAATAAAGACTAGAAATAAAGAAAAAACTCATTCAAGAGCACGCCTTTCAGTTGTCCTTTGTGATCATGCATCCTATACTGTAGCACTTGCAGGTCCCAAACTAGGTCATGTATCACTCCAAAATGAATCCATAATCCAGCGCTCACATAGCTACATGCATGTAGATACACTGAATTCTTACCATTTTTTTTCCTCATGATGCATGAAGATCTAGAGGTATTTTCCATTATAAATTCACATTTTGCATATTCTTTCCTATACCTTCTTATTTATCTTCATTAAAACCTCCTCTTCTTCCATGTTTTATGCATCCTCCGTCCTATTCTGACCTACAGGAGCATATTGCTAGAAGAATTATCTCTTTGATTGCCTGTGTAGGAGGAACATTTACAGTAACGAGGAACCTGGGAACAGGATTTACCGTTCCATATGCCCCTCAATGACATTACTTCAAGTGATGATGATGACAACCATAAATCGGTTCTGATGGCCCACAACAGTTAAAACCTGCACAGGATTTGTTTTGCACACCACTGGCTAACCACGGCTTACTTAATAAACCATTTCATCACTTTCAATTAGAGCATTGCTATGTGACTTCTTTGATAAAATGTTGCAGCAAATTGCATCAAATGCCTTTCAACGCCTTCATCCACTGTTAGTAGAGTCTTCTCTAAATATTTGGGAGGAATATTCATGGGAATAATCTCCACTCTATGTTATTTTCAGCCTGTCATTCTCCATCTCCCATAGAGGCATCATTCCTCATCTACACTGTCATCCCAGCACATGTTCCATTTACCACACATTAATCTCACTCAGCTTCACATCATTCGCTCTTGTCTTGTCCCTTGGGATACAACGATGCAGCAACAGAAGAACATGCTCTGCTTGCCAAAACATGATGCGGCTGTGGCACTAAGCACTAAATAGAAACTTATAGCACAAATTAACATTTTATATCACTTACAATTGTATCAATGATCCAAAATTCAGACTGTTATACCCCAAGCCCAATGTAGCTGTGTCCCAGCAAAGCCTTTATAAACTTGTCTCAGTGCTCCAGAGCTAACCTTTTGATAAGCCCTCGAGACAGTGTAAATTAAAGGCATTAAATCATGATTTTGTGGCGTGTGAGGGTGCTCATGGAGACATCCCCTTCACAGTCTAGTGGTCAGGGTGGAAGTGAGTGGTGGTCAGCCTAGACAGGTCATCCCACAGCAGTGACGGATGGCTTTCATCAAGGGGCCTATGGGCTCACTGGGGAAATGTACATGGGGACCGCTGCCAAAGGAGCTGATATTTATCTACCAGCAGCCAGCTTGCCAGGGCACAAGGAGAAAGAAGCAATGATAGAAAGTTAAGTTAAAAGAGCAACAAAGTGGTCCTTTCTATATTAAAAGCTCTTGTTGAATATCTCCTGCATCCCCTGTACACATGTGTGGTCACTGGCAAATGCATCGTGGGAAGGAGAGCTAATTGTAAGTGTGATTTCAACTCAAAGATATGTATTCCTCCAACATGCCTCACAGCTGCCCATCACTGCTCTGATTCAATAGCAAATGGAGACATCCAGAGATTGAAATGAAGCCAATTAGCAGAGGCACAGCTGATTTTAAAGCACTGATTAAAGGAGATGTGCCGTGCTGGTTCTAGGATCTATTCCCTCACTGCAAACCTGCCTTAGCTTGGGTTGCCATTAATATCCCATGAGGCATTGGGCCATGCTCCTGGCTAGTTGCCAGATTCCCAGTTATCTGTCTAAACAATTTTGCAGGCTATTTCAGGAAGAGGGAACTCACTGGCCATGCCTCACAGTGCTGTTATGGCAACAGCCTAGTTCATCTTTGACATAACATGGGGAGGTAATCCTCTATCCAAAGTCCAGCACAGTCAACATTTTAAAAGAAATTGCATTTTGCATTTAGCGCCAGTTTATGAAGTTGGATTGATTTGTGTTAGCTCATGGTAGTAATATCATGTAATTTTATCTATTAGCACCAACAACAAGCATGATCAAGCAATGTTTTAAAGTCATTTTTATTTACCTCAAATTACACTGAGACAACTATTTTGCTGCTGTAGGCTGGTGAACAGAATTATACGATAATTAGCAGAGAAGCTTGCATGAGTGATTCTAATTTGAATTTGCTCAATCCTGAAAATAATTGCTTATCTCTGTCACCGCTCCTAGGATCCCTTAATCCTTGAGAACTGTGTAATTGTTGCAGGATTGGAAATGCAGGGAGTCCAATATAGAAATACATATGAATGATGTGATGTTAATGAATTGCACCTAGGTTAATAAGAGTTTTCAGACTGCACAGCCCACAGTAGTTTAAAACTTATAGGAGACTGAGGCTAATCATCACTTATCATTCATTTCATTAATCTAGCTGACTTTAGTAATTATATAAACCTTGTTTTGTTCTTTCAACAATATTTTGTTTTAGTATAATGTAGGAAATTGACTTCCAAACACCAGATGACAATCTCACCTCAAAGTCCATCTAATAGCTGTTCTGGAGGTGTTAATCTTGATGTTCATCAGCAGACAGAGTTTGTCTAGTTGTCAGTTTAAAATTCATGTTCAAATATTCATCTTCTGCACTTTCAGCACATTGGCAGAAAAGTTGAGGTTTAAAGTTTAGTCTTGACTTGAAGGAAGCTGTTGATGAAACAATCTCATTTCAAGGTACAATAATTAAAGAACCCCTGCAGACATGTATTAAGACATTTTTAAAAAGTTGTGTGTCTGATATGGTTATTCCACCCAAAAACATAATTACCTAGTTAAAAGTCTTTAAATGGCATCTACTGCCTCAATCTCATTAAAAATCCAGCACCTATGAATATGCGAGCACATTTCATTTCAGAAGTAGGGCTTGCTGGACACAAGATGCCTCCCACTGCATTGCAAAGTCTATTCTCATATGTGTGCTGGAGGTTTACACATAGGCTACATACATATTTGTATAAGTCGCTTATTAGACCAGGATTGACTTCCAGATTAGGTGTATGTCACAAGCATGCTCATATACCCACCTATTAAAATCAAATATTCTGTTAACAGGAAACTTTCCACTTTCAGCAGATGAATATGAAAACAGCCTTCCAGTAAAATTCTGCACATACATAATTTTGCATGTGAAGCCAAAACATTCAACTGAAGGAACAAGAAAAAAACATACTTTTGAGGAGAGGACTTGACTTTACTCAAGGTCATACGTAATTCATGAATCAAAGGTTATGATCACTATTAGTCTATAATGAAAATAATGAGGAGGACTAATAAACCTGGGTGTACGGTGATATCTAATAACAGATCTGAGATCCTCAACAAAGGTACAAAGCAGCTTAAATGTATTTCAATGTGAATTTAGACATAGCTGAAATGATAACCCATATTTGAAATTCAGTAATGCAATGATGTGATGTGATATGATGTGGTGTGAACCTTTACATATAATTCTTTGCCAGTACAGTTTGTCATTTGATAAATGAGACCTTTGCTGCTTCAAATACTTTACATATCAATTCAGTGACCACTTTAAAAGTGCATTAGTTTCTTCATGGTGCTTTGAAAAGTCACATAAAAGTGGTAATTGTCAGACCTCTTTTAAAGCTGACCCATAACACTAAGTGACTTTCTTCTTAAAATGGCACACTAGAATAGTAGGCTCGGTAATTGAGATATAATTTGTTCTTTTACATTTTTTTCCCACTCACTGCTCAGATTTGATCTATCAGAGATATTTCATGACAAGCACTGACAGCAAGATGCACAGTAAATAAATAAAATGTAACTGATGACAAACTTCTTTTGCATATTAATTTATAAAGACTTGTTGTCGAATGACGTCATGTTGTTATCCAGAAGCAAATAGGCCTCACATTATTTTTCAGTTTAATTTTCTGCACCTTGCTGATTCCTGGGGCACTTCCTGCAGCTGCATACGTTCGAGGCTAATTCTGCAACCAGTGTGAACACTTACACCTCACAAAAGCTTTTAAAATGAATATGTCACTAATTAGCTCCCAGCAATCTACAATTTGAGAGCAAACAAAGTTGAGAACTTCTGTGTAATCGGTAGAATATACATGAATAAAGGCATCTCTGCTTTTTTATTCAATAAAAAATATAAAATGAATCTACAATTGTTGCTGATAAAAAAAACATTACCCTACTTGATTTTTAGCTGCTGTAACCCAATATTAGTTTTGCTCTAAATAGAGCGCACTAAGAAATGCTTTATTAACATTCACTAAGAAATTCATATTGGTACGGGCCATTTTATTATTTGTAGGGTGATTGACACATTTAACAGTTTATTTCAGTCATAACTCAACAAAATAATGGCATACAAAAGTTCTGTGTACAGTACTTCTATAGGATAAGCAACACAGATTTCTCATTAGTGTGTCACTATAATATTTGGAGTGACAAACAAACATATATTCTGCAAAAAAATATATGCATATTATAGTACTAACATTATCAGTATCACCACAATAGTCTATTTTCCTTTCTAAATGGAACACATTCAGATGCCACTAGGCCCCTAAGAGAATCAACATTAATGCAAATGTAATGCAATGATGAATATTGTAACAACGTCCTTTTAAACCAAATGAAAATGCAAAGATGTTAACAATGCCAGAAATCTGAGCCCAGCTACCCAGACAGTGTATGCAAAGGAGTTTGAATTCACTCTATCACTACAACTGAGTTCCAGCAGCCCACACATGCAGAGACATACAGTAGGAGACACACATCAGCATGTGCATGCACACACACGCACACTCACACATACAGTATGGGTGCAGAGAACAAGAGGCTGTGTGGCGGGACAGACGGAAAGATGATAAGGGCTATAAAACACTTTATGAAATAAAGCAGATATTGTGCACATCACTTTTGGAACTAAATTTAAAACAAAGACAGAGTTTTGTTTTTCCTTTTAAGAGGATTTATCAGATGTGGGCCCAAAAATTCCATTCCCACAATAATAAACATTTTCATTTTAGGTTTAAGGTTAGAATTTATGACTATGGGTCAAACAGCTTTGAGGGAATGAGTGCAAGTCAAAACAATGTCCTCACACTAGTACAGATTTTGAATGTGTGTGAGTATGTGCGTACTGTGCTGGCTAGTGTGTGTACTGTAAGCATCCATTCTAGTGGGTGGCAAATTCTGCGTTTGAAGATAGAGAGTCTGTGTGCCCACTAAAATGATCACTTGACAGGACATGCAGATTTTATCTTCAAAGGGACATTAAGATTCTCTGATTCTCCATTAAGTTGTGTGGTGTTTTTCTCCATTAATTATGCCATCAGCGGCAAAACACTGAGGTCACTTTGTCAGTCTAACTCTTTAAAGATCAGCCTGACAACAAGTGCTTTGAAATACTGGGAACTTTTCATCAGCGCAAATGAGATGATGATTATGTGAATTTATAATTGTATTCCAAACATGGTAGTATAGAATTACACTTTGCTTTTGTTGACTTTATTATATACAATCAAAGACCAATAAAAAAAACACAGTCCAGACAGACATGTACAATAAAAGGAAAGGCCTCAACTACTCTGTTTGATCAATGAAATTGTCTATATAGCCCCCACAATCTACATTGGCCTTTGGCAAAGTTTGCTTTTTCCTAATGAGAATCTTTCCTGTCTGGATTTTCTCTCTGCCTGTAGTTTGAAGTTATGTTAAGCAGGGAGTTTAGCCTAGCTTAGATGAATTTTCAGATATCAGTGGGATCAGTACAATAGCTCTTCTCAGGAGGAAATTACACCTTTTGCAATTGACCTTTCCTTAAATCCATCCCCTGAACAGTGATAGTCCAATCATGGTCTATTAACAGTAAGGTCTGTTAAGCTTTGGATTCCTACACTGTTGAAACAATGAGCATTCATTTTGCATGCTTGCATGCTTATAATTGTATGACTTAGGAAAATAAGTTGCCATCAAATGCATTTTTAAGACCGCATTAAAAATGAGTCCAATGAAAACATAAAAAGTTTTCGGGAACTCAGGGAGCTAACATTTCCTTAATTAGCTATCTACCTGCAGATGATTGACTTTAGTTGCCATTGTTATCCTCTCAGCTCTCACCAAAGCTGGCGGTCTTCAGCAAGAGTCTTCAGCGTGTAAACTGCACGCTGTACTAGAATGGAAAGCTTAACATGCATAGCTACAGTAATTGAGGCAGCAGGGTTCACCGAATTGTCAAATCTACTACTGTATTTTGATCATTGATTCATCATGAATCATCAAGTCATTTTTACTTGCAAAACTGTTAAAGATAATTTTACACTTTTCTTTGTCACATGTGATAGTAAACTGAATATGATTTTGGTCATATTGGGCTTTGGGAAATTGTGATGGGAATTTTTCACTATTTTCCGATATTTTTATAAACTGAACAATTTTACATCTTATGTCCACTTCAGTCAGGAACATTCTCGTCTCTCATAGATTAAACCATCTATTGCCACAAATGGAAATACAGTTGTACTTGGCGTTGAAG
>JANJYP010024520.1:0-11330 GCA_024605115.1 Rastrelliger brachysoma | reverse complement strand
ATGACAAGGATGAATGGTCAACTCCTGAAGATCTTTCTGCAGGTGACTTGGTGAAAAAAGATAAACAAAACAAAAAAATTAAGCAGCACCTTGAGAAGGAGAGCGACAAGGCAGAAGACAAACCTGAAGACACACCCGGAAGGGAAACAGAAGAAGAAGAAAACTCCACAAAACCCCAGAAGTCATCTGAGGTGAAGAGATCAAAGTCTCCAAAAAAGAAAAAAGAAAAGGCCAAGACAAGCAAAGCTAAATCATTAAAGCAAAGCAGAAAAGAGATGCAGGGATCAGATGGAGTAAAAGAGACGATGAAAGTACAAAGGAACAGTGAGGAGGATGCAGATGTTGAAGACTTGGCTTCTCCTTCAGGTAAGATTCCTCTACACGTTAAATCTACCTACTATCTAACCATGTTTCTTAATGTGTATGCGCATAATATTTGTACTTGTGAAAAGAGCGACTGTTTCAAAACTTGGAGATGAAAGTTTCTTCACTGACATTTTGAGGTCTGTGTTGGAGAGAAACAATTATTTGACCAGTTTTTGACCATTATTTATTTGGATCTGTTCAATCTGAGATCTGTTAAATAATTTTAAATAATGGTCATAAGTTACTTTTATGTGCTACCCCAAATTTCCACACAGTAATACAGATATGGTAATACTAGTAATGAATGCAGAATGTGCAGATCTTGTTTTCCCCAATATTTCTACGCTCTTTGCCAGTTTTGTTCTTGTGNCACACACACACACACACACACACACACACATACACACAAACACATATTTAAAATCTTCTGTTTTTCCACAGACACAGAACTCAGGAAATCTGAATTACAAACATCAAATGGAAAAACCAAACAGAACAAACAGTCGGGTGTTTTTGTGGGGAGTTCATTTGACGACAGTCAGGTAGCCACAAAAAGGAAACGAAATCCACCTGGACAGTGGTGGTTGTTTTCCCCCAACAGCATGGAGGAAACAAAGGTCACAGGCAACCAGCCGATTCGGAAGAGGTCCAAACAGAACCAAACAGCACAAGTATCTTCACCTGTAGAGGATAAAAATGATGGACCTTTAAAGAAAACACATCAGAACACAAATAAAAAGAAAATCAAACAAAACAAACGCAGAACTACAGGAGGAAACAACTCTGGCAAGATGAAAGCAGCAGTATTTCAAGAGGACCAGGATCCAGCACACTCCAGCTCTCTGGTCTTTTCACACAGAGACCACAGCTCAGGTAAGATCAAGAGGTTGCCTGTGCAGGCCATATCTTGACTTGAACAAAAATATCTCCCTCATCTTCAGGTGTTTACATTTTTTTCCACTTTTCAGTTACAACTAATATTGCAGTTTTGTAAACAACACAGGTTTTGTCATTTGTCATTTTTACAGGAGATCAGATTTCGCAGTATCATCGCAGTAATTGTGAAAAAATATCCAGCACACTGGCATTACCTGTCTCTTCTGGGAGACCTTCAGAACAGCTTGACAAATGCAGGAGGAGGAAACCTCCTTGTGAATGGTGGAAAGTTGAGGGCACAGAGAGCATTTCCTCCCAGCCTCAGCAGCTCAACCCCAAAGAGCCCAAACCTCGTAAAGAAAGAAAAACATGGTCTAAACAAAGAAGATCTCCTCGACTTGGGACTCCCAAAAAGGGCAAGAGAGCAGTCTTGTCAAAACCACCAGGGGGAGCTCCTGTAGTTCTTCTGACAGCAAACTCGTCTCCACAGACTGTCAGAGATGCTTCTCCTCCTGCTGAGGACTCTGATGGTGAATGTGAAACAGTCAAAGACATTCTCAGCATAGATGCTGGTAAACTCAATCACAACAGCTCACCAACCACAAAGCGTCACTGCACGTAAGGAAAAGCCTGAATGTTTCAATTTTACCTGTTTACCTCTTATTGTTTGTTTGAATTGTGTCTTACCTTATTCTGCAGGTCAACAGGCCTCAGAAGCGGGCCGTCATCCTTGTTCGAGCTGGAACAGTACGAGGAAAATGATGAAAGTAAGTCAAAACTCATTAAAATAGACTTAAATCTCAATCATACTTTTAGATTTGCCAATTTATTTTACTTGGATTGACAGTTTTTAAAAAAATGCATTTTTTCATTAAGTTTTTCCAAACATGTTAAAATCACATGACTTCCACACTTTAAGCCTGATTTCAGAATACTCAAATGTATTTATTAGGATAAACCTAAGTGGATTCTGACATACAACTACTAAACAACAAAGAAGTGGCAAGATACAATCAATACAACAACAAACAGGTGACAAACAAACAAAAAATACAATAATTTAAAACTGCAACTACAAAATAGCAGATAAATAGTAGATTGTCACTGACTAGTACCAGTGATGTAATGTGATCTGGACAATGGCAGATTAATTGATAACAAATACAATTCATATGGAAGAAAGAAGTCAGTGCCTGTGATGATATTGGAGTTTATTTTTAAGGGGTAAATTTGCTGTTTTTGAAAATATGACTGAATGAAATCAGCTGTAATAGATTTATTTTAGTGTTTAGTTTGTGAAAAATAGCAGAAAGCAACCACACATCAGGCTTAGCAATGCTGATACACATGTAATAATAAACATGAAAATCTGATTACTGTACAAGTCTGTTACGTTGTCTCATCAGAGAGAGACAATTCAGCACGAGGACATTCTTAAATAAGTGGTATGCCACAGTTGACAGTTGTTGTGTTATGTCAGGCTCAAAAAGTGAAGAACCGCATTGCAGCATTACACCGTTCCCTTTCACTGTGCTGAATGAAAAGCGCAGCAGGTGAGCCTCTGACACTTGCATCAGCAGGTTAAACAGCGCCATCTGGTGGACATGTGGTTCGTTTTTGTTTTGTTTTTTTTTCTTGTTTAAGAGTGAGAGGTCTGTAAGTTGCACAAAGTAAAGTTGATTGTTTTGTTGTTGCTTTCAGTGGTTTTATCAAACAGAGTCCTCATTTCAACGCTGTCTATCTTGGATCTGTGTGCTCCTCCTCTCAAACCACTTGGCCTACAGCAGAAGGATAAAGTCAACCTGGCCGAGTGGCTCAAGAGTCTCTGGCCTGCCACTGCGAACAGTAAGAAAACATAATAACCATGAAATAAACAACTTTAAAACTGCTATTCTGATAATTAATGCCTTTTATATAATTCATAGGGACAATAGACAGTTTAAATGATCATTTTATCTTAAAGTATGCACATTAATAAAAAGATGATCTGATTGAGCTCTGTGAATAGCAGGATGTTGTCCCCATACATTCTGGTAATAAAAATGGTTATTCTGTAAGTGATGATATGTCAAAATCCAATAAATCTCTTTTCAATTTTAAAGTATCACAAAATATTGTTCCTGGTTGTGTTTCTAGGCAACATCCAGCTAAACAGTAGGGGGGGGGTCACAGGAGTGGCCATGGATTGAAATCCTGTCAAGTTTTACATTTGGAGAGAAAGATGCTTTCAAAAGAATCTCAGCCTAAAAGTATGGAGAGTGCTGCTGCATCCTGGTAGACAGTATTATTAAATCTGTCTTTTCCGCTGAGTTAATGTCATATAGCTCTCTCGCACTTGATGCGTCTCCATAGTTCTCATTTTTAAAAAACTTTTCTGTTTAGTTTTGATGGCATGTCCTCTCGAGTCCTCCCTCCTTCCCTCTGCAGCAACATTTTGTCTGATGGTCCTCTCTTCTCCATACTATGTTATCTGATTCACAGTGTGGAATCACTATAATATCATTAACACTTGAAATTACATTTATGTGATTCTCTCTGAGAAGCCATTTATCTTTTCTCACTTTAGTGAGAGTCAAACATACCCCCAGCGGCAAACTCTTCACCTCTCTGTTGATTTAGAGCTGCAAACAAACATCTGAATCATAGGTTATAGTGTCAGTTAAACTACTTCACCTGTTTAGTCTCATTCACATATTGTACTCCTAAACTATATTCCAGGGGAGTGTTTACCACCTGTCTACTTAATTAAATTCATGGTGCAGTGTTCATGGTTGTGTTATTTGCATTTATTACCCCCAATACAATAAGTCTTACCAGTCAACAATCCCCAAACTCACTAAAAACTAAAAATGAAAACTGGAACTGGAACAGGATCATCATTTAGTTTCTTTTTCCCTGTTTGCTCTCCTTGCAGACAGAGCTGAGATCACTCCGGAAGACTTTGATTGGTACTTCTACAAGGACCGAGCGATTGGCTTCATGCAGGACCTGCAGAGTGGATCCATCTTGAATGGAAAGATGCTGCTGGGCTCCCACATGAAGAAACCTCTCTGGGTGGATCACAGTGCTACAACAGTCAGAAAACCTCTTATTCTCTCATATTTCTCACATATGATTGTGTTCTACTCCTGTCCTGTTAGTCTGTTAATCTCCTTCCTTACGGTGTTTTTATAGGTCTTCAATGTGTTAACGAGTTCTGTGATTTTAAACATCGACTGTGAGGAGTTCCGTTTCGAGCCAGGACGATCCTTTATGGTGCAGTGTGGTAAGAATATGATATTATTGCATCTGTCATTAATTGTGATCACATTTCTACCTAGAACGTTTAGCATAAATTCTATAGCTTAAGATGTACAGTACATGAAAGGTCTTATTTTGTTGTGGTTTACTAATGTTACTGTTGTGTTCAAACAGGACATGCCTACAGCATCCAGAACCTCACTGCAGTTCCTGCAGTTCTCTGCTTCACCAGGATACTAGCAGAAAGTCTGGTCTGAGGTAGCCTGCTGAATGGCGGCTGGATAACCAGCCACATCTTCCCGAGGCTCCTAAGCACCTAAGGGATGTGAGAGGGAAAAACTGTAAATCTCTCCACTTTCTGTGTTAAGATACCGGTTGTATATTTGGCTTTAAGTTATGCTTGTAAAATTATAATTGGAAGTTAAAAGATGACTTGAAATAAAATTGTACCTTTTTTTTTTTTTTTTTAACATGAGTTTTACTGTGATTTTGTGTGTGTGTGTGTTGTTTTCAGGCGTTATCAGTAACTGTACTACTGCCTACTTCTGCAGAGGAAGGAGCTGTCAGATATTGTTTATTTACATGCAAAACAATGCCTTCATTTGCCGGAAAGTTTGATTGGATTACAGAATAGTAGATTAATGTGCTAATTGCTAATAACTGAAGAAATATATACCTCTACAAGGTTATTTGCACTGTGTATATTCAAGAATATTGTGTATGTAGTGTCTTTTTTTTTTAATCAACTGAAAAAAATATTGGAATGTAAATGGGTGCATGTTTTAAAACTGAACTCAACATACAAGAGTAGGTGAAAGTGATGTGGCTGATCATTAGGACTTTTTAACGAGATACAGCACCTAATGCTTGCTGCTTTGTGTTAAAATGTGAAGGCTTTTCATTAAAAACTCAAGGTTCAGGAGAGCTGATGTTTGACTTGAGGGTTTAATAAGGCTGGTCCACTAATGGATGACCATCAAAAAATAACATGACAGGTATTTAGCTATTACTATTAATCTATCCTGCTCTGCTCAGACTGTCAGACATGGAAATATTTTTAAAAGTATACACAGCTATTAGTTTAAACACTATTAGTGATGCAATAATTAGTCCATAAAATTAATTGGTTATTATTTTGATAAACCCTTTATCTGTTTTTCGTATTTTTTTTAAAAGAAAAAAAAAAGATAATTGTATGTTTGCAGCTTCTTAAATGTCTCGTTTCTTTAGTCTTCTGTGATGGTAAACTAAAATACCTTTGAGTTGTGCACTGCTGGTCAGGACAAAACACATTTTAAGTTGCATCTTGTGTTTTGGCGATGCTGATAAAGATTTTTATTTTACAGAACATTTTATAGAATTAATCAAGGAAATCATTTATTGCAACTCTAAACTTCTGTTATTTTCCACATTGCACACAACATAAAAATGACCTTTAAAGTTAGTGTGTCTGTTTAGTATTCTGTGCAAAATGCAGCACCACACAATCAAATCTTAACTTTTATCATCTTGGGTAGTTGCAATATAAAGGAAACTTTCAGGTAAGAATAAATTCTAAGCTTTAAGGTACAGTGAAGTCCCTGGTGGTATTTTTCATTCAGCATGAAATTGATGTGAAAGAATAAATCTAAAGTAAATTGGGTGGTCTGTTATATATTAAGCCAAAGACTGAGCTCAGACATCTGAAATGGTGGTAATACCAGACGAACACACCCAAGTCATACCAACTGTTCTGTCACAATTTGTCCTACTTCATGAGGCCTGAATTATGTTTGCATAAAAATCTTAGTGTTTCTTCCCCATTATGCTGTTAAATAGTTGATACACTGATACCAACATGTTTCTTAAATCAGAACCTTGGGATTACTCTCTGATATTTGAAAAAACCTTGACACTTTACACAGTGATC
Organism: Rastrelliger brachysoma; assembly: GCA_024605115.1. Lineage (NCBI taxonomy): Eukaryota > Metazoa > Chordata > Actinopteri > Scombriformes > Scombridae > Rastrelliger > Rastrelliger brachysoma. Next base: position 4,939 of record JANJYP010024520.1, on the reverse strand, counting down.
TAGCTGTTAGTTAATAATGTAAAATAAAGGCTATGTGTTGCGTAATTAAAGTGCTCTAATTAAGGCTGTTGGGTTTGTTTCTGCAACTGCTCAGCATTTATGACTGGAATGTTAAACAAAGGAACAGTCGACCAGTTTGATCATTTATAATCTCTGAATGTCTTCGTTTTAGTTGTGCACAGTGCAGCAGCAGCCTGACTCACCTCAGGGCAGGATCTCCTTCAGAGAAGAAGATGCTGCTTTGACCACCGGAGTATAGACTGAAACAACCTCCCAGGTCTTTAATTATAAACCATGTCTATGACCAGATATGCCGCCTCTTAACACATCTGTAGAGTGAAAAAGCCTCAAATACGTCTCCCACTCACTGTTCCTGACAAAGAAAAAAGCAGGGAAGTGAATTGTTTGTGGAGGATTTTGTGTTCAGAATGAACCTTTTAACATCATGTGTTGGACAATGGTGTGACAGTGAGAGACAGCAACATAGTGTGTGTGTGGGGAAACAGTGTTCATATTTTATGTTTTGGTGTTTTTACTTAGGATTTTATCAGCTCTTTACTTGTGCTTTTAACAAATTCAAACCATAATGATGATGACCAAAGCACTGTATGAATCATTTATTAAAAGCATTACATTATATAGAAAGCTCTACATATATTTATCTATATATACACACACACTAGGGGCCTGATCTGGTAAAGGTTTGCGTATGTAAAAATGTGTGCAAATTTGAGGTCACCCGCAAAAAATGTGCGAGCTGGTGTACTAACGCTGTCCATTTAGTAAGTTTGCTATAATGAATATGCAATATGGGGCATTTTAACACCAGTGCACAAGATACAGGGACTAAAAATAATACCTTTGAAGGGCAGGTAGGCTGCACATTGCACACTTATGTCACTGTGGAGAGGAGGAGACAGATGCACAAGGACAAATTAAACATAGTAACTGACTTTTTCCTCCTGTGTTAATAATTTTGGTGTAATATTTTTGTTTTTACTATCAGTATAGTATATAGTAAATCAGGTGCAAAGAGTTATAAAAATATTGATGCCTCTTGCTTAATTCTGTGAAGAACTGTTTATGGATGGATTTATTTGTTTGATTTTAATAGTTATGCTGTGAGAATATTCATGCTGCTTGAACTGCATGGAGAGAGTGATGTTCAATATTGTTGTACGGTACAAGCTGCACTTGTTCAGTTTTGTTTTACTGATTCTACAGAGATGCCTCATGGTGAGTGAATAATTTGTGTCTCAGCATCCTGATCCAGTTTAGTCTTCAGTTCACATTGACTGACTGAGGTGTAGCACACATGCTGGAAGGCACAGTGGAGACAGGGATCAGCAGTGATGGTGGTGGTAAAAACATGTTTCCTGAGCCTCAGATTCACTGACTCAAGCCTATTTGTTTTTTCACCTTTGACTAACTGGATGAATCATGCTTATTAACAAAAAATGTCCCTTGGTTCATGTAGGAATTTTTATATTTAATAGACAGATTAACACTTTTTAACAATTCATTTGTTGACAAGTATAAAGCAGCACTGACCTTATCCCAGATTCATATTGTTGATTAAAGTTCCCTAACGTACAAAAATGTGTTTTGCATGGAAGGATTAGCGCATGTTGTGTTGCACAGAATGATCTATATTTTCACAGCCATCTGCTAAAAGTGTAAAGTTTCTTTGTCTGCTTAAAATCTAAACCCATGAGCATCAGTTGTGACATCACAATCCATTTATCAGTTGTGTTACAGAAGTTAAACTACACAACTGAGGCTTCCTGAGCAAAAACACTAAGATCCAATTCAACTCTGGAAGTAATATTTGCATATCCATAGATTCTGGATTTTTAATGGAGGGAGATTGATTAGATGTCACCTAAGAAGTTTCTAACCAGGTAATAATTTTTTTGTGTCATAATCCAAGTACATTTAAAGCAAGACTACTGTCTGCAGCTATACTAGCAGAGGCAGTGTTGGCAAAGATGTGCTTAAATGTTAGCAAGCAGTTGTAGAAGTATTTTAAAATTTGCATTATTTTCCTTTGCTTGTAAACAGAACATAACACAAAATTTATTGCAATTATTGAGTAGTAATGTTACAAATCACAAAATGATCAAACTGAAAAATAAATAGGTTTTGTATTTGTCTTAGTTGTCTAAGTTGAGGTAAAAATGCAATTGCAGAATCCCATTCGTGGATGAATTGGTTTAAGTGGTTAAATAGGCTCTGAATATTGTATTCCTGAGAGTAAACTCTCTCACATGCAGCTTAACAATCTCAGTCCAGTCCACCAAAATTCACCTTCTTCCTCATCTCTATCTCTTAATGCATCTGACGCTAAGTAAATTTGAAACGGTAGTTCTTCCGCCTGTTATGTACATGGTCAACAGATGTAAGTATCAAACACCATGAGTAGAAATGTAGTTAGGTCAATCAGAACATTAAAAATCTATTAGACGGTAGAATGCATAACCTTTTATAATAATGGCTTCCAGTTAGAGATATGATGTAGGCGGTAGTTGCTGTGACGTCTGGCTTGATTCGATTTCTTTTGCAAAGAGATGCAATGTGACTTAAGAGCTAAAACCACAAACAGCATGTACTTTGAGAAAATTAGACTCCAGACACTTTCTTTACTCTTTCGAGGAGCTGGAGTGTGCACATATATAAATATGAAGTAACTAAAAGTAAACTTTACTCCCTTTAACTGAGCAAATGTTACATTTCTGTCCACTCACAGTTTGTCTCACTGATTTGTAAATGTGAATTAAAGCAGCAGGAAGAAACAACGTCACACCAATATGTGGCAGCCAGTGAACACATTCAATAATCTGAATTTATTAATTACACAGTATTTGCCTTCGCTGAGCTTTGCATGCCATGAATTCATTTGTCCACACAAAGGCTATACAAGTGTTATGTGATTAGTGTGTGTTTCAAGTCTTGGAACAGACTTCAAGCATTCAGTATGTTTCCTTCCTTTGTTGAAGTTGGCTTGAAATATTTGTTTGGGGCTGCAAGCAGGCAAAACAGTGCATAATAAACTCCTTACAAAGAACTTGTGCTCCATGAATCATCCTCTAACAATCTAGGAATTCTTTCAGGTTCGAGCAAACAGGAAATTATCTTCAATTTTCTCCATTTCAATTTTTCACACAAAGACTGATTTAGTAGGACATTAAATGCCTTTAATATTTTCTGACGCTTGCAGGTCTAAAGGTTTTTTGTGAACAGTTTACATCCAAATATGCTTCCTGAATTAAACATCAAACAACAGTAAGAGCTGGATAACCAAGACTAAACTCTTCTATCTCTACTTCCCTTGTACTCATTCTAACTTGATGTCTTCTTTTACCTTGTTACACCCTTGTTGACAACTAATAGAAGATACTGACACATACTGTGCGGCAGAATTTTAGCAGGACTTTGAGGGCATTTTTTTCACCGCTAGGATTTCTTTGATTAATTATCCACATGAGATATATACAGAACAATTAGTTCTGGTAAACAGCCTCAATGTTCAAGTCATTAGAACAATGAATTATACACAAGTCCATTGTGCAATGTAGAAAGAAGCAATAAAAAACAAAAACAAAACACCATTCAAGAAAATTGAGATTTCTGCATGATACATTGACAGATAGCTCCCATATTGTAATATTGTTTTATGTTTGAGAGTTGAGCTTTTTTTCACATTTGGATCAGGAAACTAAACATTAACATACATCTTATTTGCACGTGTTGGCCTAAATAAGTGAAACCTCTATGACCACCATGGTAGACTACCATGGTACCAAACTAGGACTATCAGGATGTCAGATTTCACTACATGACTACTGAGGTCAAAGAATTTACAATAATTTTTAAAATATCATGGTTATATGGCGGCCCAGTATAAACTTAATATTAAGTAAGCACAAGTAAACTTTGAAGGAGATTCCTAAGTTTTTAAAGTTGTTGGATTTAACAGTGACACAAAGACTCATTGAGACAAAAGTACCAGAAGACTGTACAAAATTTCTGGGCAAGTAGAGCTAACAATAAAAAACCAACAGTGACAGGATTACCCTCAGTTCAATTAAAGAAGGTGAGACGGAGCTCAGGTATTGCATTTTTATTTTACTTTGTCAAACAAAGCTTGATGAACTGTGCTGTCTGTTACTGTGCATAGCGAATGCGAACAAGTCGCCTAAATGCATCATAGCTGTTATATGAAGTTTGATGTTAATTCCTTCTGCCTTTTTATGTGTTTGACATAACAACAATAACAATTTTTTTTGTCTGATGTTTCCTGGCTGGCGAATCAAATGAAGAAGCATCTCAACCCCATCAAATCTGTGCTGGTGCTGGCAGCCTTTGAGCTCATAACTGCTTGAAGTAGGAAGACCTCACACAGACTTAGTTTTTCATCAACTTCTTGTTTATTCAAATAGCACTGAGCTAAATCAAAGCCTTATGTTTTAGCTTACGGCCACACAGCAATATTGGGATGAAAAGCACTTTTTACACATTTTCAAACACTACACAAGAAATCCTATAGGATAATTATATAATTAAAAAATCGAGCCATCATCTGTGTCACCCAAGGGGGAGTTGTGGCTTTTACAAGTGAAGCTTATTTCCTCGTTCAGAAAACTGCAGTTCAGTTTTTCTCTGCTGATAGTTTCCTCCCCCATGAACACTGTACGGATGGGGGTGGGGGTCTTATTAAGGCTTAAAATTGATGTATAAATTGGGGCATGGTCACTCCACGTAACCATGCCCCTTAGCTCTTTGCTAAGCATTGGCTGGGCTATGCTAGGCTATCCCCTTCTTAGGTTTTCAGATACTTTGACTTCTTATCAATTGTGATATTTTCTGCCCTCAGCATCTTCTCAATGTGTGGTAGCGTGTAGTAGCTTTTGAAATTCCTCATGTTTTATATTTTTTTAAA
>JANJYP010024495.1:0-12978 GCA_024605115.1 Rastrelliger brachysoma | reverse complement strand
AGGGTGTTGTAAGATGCAGAACAAAATCACAACTGAAGCTACATAATTTCGAACCAAACTAAGACCTGCTGGAGAGAAGGAAAAGGAAAGTGTTATCAAAAGAGGTCCAAACTCTCAGTCTGCCTGTGAATAAGGAAGGAGTCACATATATATGCACCTGGCCCAGGTGCTCTGAGTTAATGCAGTCAGGAGAGGGAAGTTAACACATTCATCATTTAACATGAATAAAAGTCAAAGTTTTCATTTTCTCTTCTCTTTCACAGTGCATGTATAAAAGATCTGCAACAATCTTTCAGATGGATCCAGCACCAGTGTCCTCTGAGTTTAAAGACTCCACACATGCTGATAGGAGACTACAGTAAATATTCAAACTAGAATTCTAACATTTTATGTTAGTCATGTTTATACATCTAGCCTATATATTCACTGTTTTGTTTATCTGTCCATGACTTTTAAGTTAATACAAACATTTATTCGATGTATGTGGCAGTGTTTTCGTAGTACCTAAAGAAATGTACAGTATTATGTGCTACATTAACATTACATTTCGGCTTGCTCAGTGGTGTGGTGGTTAGAGTGTAGGCCACATAGAGCGCTCTTGAGCGAGTCCTGGCCAGAATGGNGGTGTGGTGGTTAGAGTGTAGGCCACATAGAGCGCTCTTGAGTGAGTCCTGGCCAGAATGATCTTTTCCATGGCTCTTGAAGTCCTTGAGGCATCAGTTATACAGTACGGTATACCTACAACCTATGTGGCAATAACATAAATGTATAATTGCTGTTTAAAAGAGCAGATATCAAGCATCAATCACACTATATCTTGAATGTCACAGGTGTAGTGGCACACACACACACACACACACACACACACACACACACACACACACACAGGTGGCACAATACAGGATAATACAAGGAGCGATAACACATCAGCAGAAAAAATACACTGTGATATTCTCCTAAGAGAAAACCGCTTAGACTTAAGTCCTTATGGTCAATCAGTCTTTTGTTGCAGGTACCATTTTAATGGGGTTGTGTGCTTGTTGGTGCATCACAGCCAAAGATACAAAAAGACTAAATAACATCATAAAGAAGGCTACTAGAGAGGTGCTGGAGCTATTGAAATTTTCACTGTGTTTTTATGCATTAATAAAGCATTAACTTTGCATTGAGTGACACAAGGGTAAACCACAAGGATATCATAATATCTGCCAAATAGCCAATATCCAACCTCAAACTAACTTCATTATAGTTTCATCCTTTATCTATTTTTTATTTATTTATATATTTATGTGCATATATACTTATACTTGTACATATTCAAACATGTATTGCTTTTGATAATCAGCTCTCTGTCATTGTTGCATGCACGTTAGTCTATATTAACTTTGTATTTTTTCTGCATAAAGTTTTTTTTTAATTAATGATGGCTACACTTCAGTCAGATATTCCATCTCAAATGTATTGTGCATACCATTATATTATCATGTGCTTCCTGTAAAAGATATGTACTTTTTAAAAAAAGCTGCAATCCATATTTAGCAAATGGCATGAGCATAACTGTATGTCAGCTGTTTTCTACTGATTGAATTATGAACTACAGGCATGCTAAAGAGTTTAAGGTTCCACCAGAAGCCAGCCCTCTTCTTCCCTTTTTCTCTCATCTCCATTTTAGGGTTTGGTTTAACATTACTGCCTTCAACACAAATACATAGCATGTTCCTCATTTGCCCATACATTTCCTATACTACTGATGTAAACAAAGCTCCATATCTTATGCTTATCTTATCTATCTATTGTTTGTTTGTTTATTTCAAATGAAAACAAATTAAATGGGACCATAGCAGGTTAATCCTCTCCTGCTAATTCACAGCATACGTTGCATTAGGAACTCAATTTTCCCTAAATCAGGCAATTATTCACTATTGTTCATAATATGTGAAGGATTTGAATACTATTCTCCCTTGTGCAAGAATATAACATTCAGTATTTTTATCACATTCAATATACAGATTGTAGAAGCAAAACAACAAATGGAGGCACAGCAAATTAATACAGGGTCAAGTCAAAGTCAAGTTACTCACTTTATACAATTAAGTTTTTAGAGTGAATAAACATACAGCTGGGATCTTCGCAAATTTGATCACACTAGAACACAACTATTGTCAGGGTTTCTCAGCAAGTCCTCCTCTCTGTATTTTTTTAAACTCTGAGCTTAAATTTGAAGTAAAATCAGATTATAAAACAAAGAGGGTTTGTTGCAGAAGATAGTGTCATTTATAGATGTCTTGGTATAACTCCCTCCTTGCACTTATGTGTTACAGACTATGGTCTACTATTAAATGTATGAAAAACACACGTTATTAGTTTTAAACATAGGCCAGGTCATGGGAACTGAAATCAGTGAAGTATCTTGGAGTCAACCTACCGCAAGACTTATGTAGATATCAAATCCCTCAATTACAACCTGTTACACTCAACAGTGAAATTTCCAGCAATACATCTGAGGTGATTAAAAATGAACATAGGTTACAGTACCTGTTCCAGACTCAGCCAGTGGAGGTAACATAAAGATTTCATAGAATGGGATAAAATTATTTTAAGCAGCAAGGCAAAAGATAGGGGGATAGAACTTTGTGATTACTAAGAATTAAGAGATGTTAGTTCTCCTTTGATTAAGGAGCTGTTGTCAAGCTGCAAAATTAACAGTTCTTTTAAAGGTTATTATTATTATCACACTTGAGTCTTGCACTCTTGCATCTTACTAAGCAAGATAGAAAGAATCATCATAAGATCTGGTTAGAAATAATCACAAAGAATAGCTTGAAAACTTATAGTGTTTCAATGAATGAACAGATAAGAGGTAAAACATTCACAAAAATTAAAAAAAAAAAGTCAGGAGCTGGAAATCAAAGCTTACATGGCTAAACAAATAATAGCTTTTATTGGTACTTGCAACCAAGACATAATTTATAACAAACATAATATAGAAGAGATAATTCATAGCAATAAAATTTTGAGATACTGTATCAATAAAATATGAATTAGACTTGGGTAGGAAGTTAATCTCTAAATTACATACAAGTGTGAAAAAATTGAGAGGTAATGATACACTCTATCTGTGTTCCTTATCTTGGAGAGAATATGGATGGAAAAACATTACAGGATTTTTTTAAAAATAATAAAACCAGCACAAAAAAAGAAGATACAAGGTGTTGGAGATTATGCAGAGCAAATAAAACCTAGGATAGCCCCTAGCATTTATACTAGCCAGGAGCTAAAGAAATGTGTGGAAGGTAGAATTTCAACTCACATTTGAGGTAATATACTTCAGGAAGGCCTTATAAAAATGAGATTCAGATTAAGGTTAATTGCAAATAAAGGTCTCAAGATGGATGTACCTATGACTTAGACCAGTTTGATGTAACGCGTAAAATATATATGATGAAGATGTTGACTTTTTGAGGTACATATATGGATTTTTTTTTTTAAAAAGAAGAGACAATAGAGAAGATTATTCATTGTGCTTTTTCTTTTCTTTATTTATTTTATTTAATGACTGACTGAAAGATACAAATATACATGTGTGGGACCAAACATGTATGGCTACAGTTCCACACAACAATATATTTTTTTTGTAATTCTCATACATAACACTACTTAAAGTTGTTGCTACAGAAGCAGAGACATATACGCTGTGTCAGCACATACATGATTGTCAATATTCAGAATCATTACAGTGTGACTGTATCAAAATCAACTCGTTCAAATGTATATGAAAAATTATAAATGAACTAGAACTAGAAGACACGGAATAAAATAAAGTGGCATGAAATTAGATCATTACAACTAGATTTGTAAAATACAGGTTCAGGTACAGTTACTGTGTGCGTGTGCAGTTGGAATTGTTCTTTCACAGTGTAAATCATTTTCAACCTCAGGGGGGAGACATCGCCCAGCTAAACAATAAGCTTTTATAACTCTCAGGAACACACAGCATCTCACTTTGTCAAACTCCAGGTCTGAGCAGTGACATTTACCACAGCGTTACACACCAATTAGATCTGAGCTCTCTTATTTTTCAGTTAAAACACATTTTGTTAATATCAAAATATATTTTCTCCATCAAATGAACATAATTACCATCACCTTCTACATTTACGCCATTTTTAGGTTGAGGTCATGGCAAGATCGATATTTCCACTGATATTATATTAAAAATATTTCACCCACTCAGGTATATCAGTATTTGCCATACTGGAGTCATGAAGTGTGGTTCCATGCAAAAGGAGGAGTTGTTTAAAGGATAAAATGTAGGCTATGACAGTGGCTGGTTTGTAAGGTTTTATTGTTGTCACTGATTTTTAGTTGTTGTTGACAGTAATAACATGATTCACACAGTAAGTGGCTTAAGTCTAACCAAATTGGTAATTCTAAAAATAATCTCTATATGTAATTACATATTTTGGGATTCTAAAATGTCAAAAAATTTGGGGGAAAGTGGATGTAACGTGATCATAATTATTGCGCGTCAGAAGCCAGTCCTTTGATAGTTTTTCAGATTAGTGGATGAGGCAAAGTATCCAGCCTCCTTCCAACATTGTTTTCCCTTTCGGAGATTTTCCAGATCCACCCTACCTCTTCTGTCATGTTTTATCAAGGTCATAATGTTTGGCCACAGTCTGTGGTTTGCTGGTCTCTGCAACAGTTTTGTTGTTTGTGTTCTGCTGGGCCTGGCTTCTTTCCATCAGACCACTTTTTGTATTGACAAGATCCAATGTAGCTTTTTTTTGTTGTTGTTGTTTAAAAGAGCTGGGTCTCAGTCATCTTTCAAGATACCCTGCAGCCACCTATTCATCATCCACCACAAATCCAGATCCTCCAGCTGCTGTAGTATCAACTGACTCTTCTCCTCAACCTTGGACAATGATGTGAAGAATGATTCTGCACTCCCAGCATGTCTGAGTTAGACTACTCTCAGGCAAAACGATCATTATCCAAAAGAAAGAAAAAGATAATTTATTTTGCAGTGTATCATAAAAGCACTAGCTTTGTCTCCAGTGTAGTTATTTGAATTTTAAAGCAGCAGGTGACATTGCTGCCAGGACCCCGTCAAAAATGTTTTTCAAGCTGTTAAAGTGCTGATTTCAACTCATAATTGTTAACTGTTAATTACTGGAGTAACACTTGCTTTGAAGTCTGCCCATGAGCCTTTCATTTAGAGAGCTAAATCTGCAGTTGAACTAAGCTTGCTCTTTTCTAAATAGCTTCTAAAAGATAGACCACCCCTTAATATGGAGGTTAATGCCACACACAAGCATCTGGTTAAAAGAAGTCTTAAAATAAACTGTGTAAGCAGCAGTTTCTGCTCTCCTGTGGTTAGTGAATGGGGAACTTAATTTACCTTGACACACACTCAGTTGTATTATTGATTAGTGATTAATATGTTCATTAAGTAATGTAAACTGGTGAGCTTTCATTTTGATGGAATGAAAAAATAACAAAATAACATTCACAGAGATCGCAATCAAAGAATGAAAAAGAACATTATCACAGATGTCACGAATGCACATTTTTATTGCTGATTTCATTGGTGTATGATTCAGTAATTAAAACTCAAAGTCATATAAAGTTAATTAAACTTCCACAGTGCAAGTGTATATGCATGTGCCTGCTTTGTATGTGCACAAATGCGTGATAATGTGTAGTACGGTCTCTCTCCCTCTCCCTCTCTCTCTCTCTCTCTATGTGTGTGTGTATGTGTGCAATGCGGTTTTTCCGAGGGAGGAGAAACGCAATGAGAGCCCGGGAGCCTTACAACACTTTACACAGAGAAAATGAGAGGGTTGAGGGGGTGGGAAACGAAACATAACATAACAACACTGGGAAGGGGAGCAGATCCCTACCTTTGCGCCCAAGGGCCCCTCTCCCTCTTTCCCTCTCTCAAGATTGGCCGAGCCAGACATATTTCATGGATGAGACATCGACACAGTCAATCAGCAAGACTCACCTTTCTTTAAGATGTGTGCTTTCACTGAAGAGGATGTGTTTGTGTGTGTGTGTGTGTGCGTGCATGTGTGTATGATACAGAGAAAGAAAGAAAGAGGAAGGGAGAAGAGAGTTCATGAAACACACATAAAACCACTCGAGCGCCACAAATGTATGCACACTCACTGCCTCACAGGCTCTTGTCCTAACAGGCCTCTTCTGCTAAGTGACAGACAGGATGTTGGGCACACTTTCATCTGTCCCAGGCTTTGATTCCTCCGCCGTCACTCCTGTTTATTTTCTTGCTTTGTCCGTTCACTCAGCTGCGCTTTTGAAATATTTCTCCTATGATGGAGCCTGTCATTCCATCTAGACAGAGCGAGGAGAGAGAGTGGGGGGCGGGTTGAAATGGTGAGCTTACTCTTGCGTTTACTCATACATCCACCTTATTCACCTACCATTCATCTATCTCCTAATCCTTCCCACCTTCATGCTTCCTTCCCCCTGTCACGCACTTCATGATTAACCCTCCACTTTCCCCTTCCCTATTTCATTCCTTCGTGTATTGTCAGAGATTTTTGTAAAGCAGAAGGAGGGTTCGGTATGAGTCACAGATTCCTGGGCAAAGATTCACAAGGTAACACCTGGTCCTCAGTGCTGGGGGCAACTCTCAACTCCTACCTGGCCAAAATTGTATCCTGGCCCGTATATATCTAATCACCTGCATGGGCAAAATGCCTTTGGATCTGTTTACTATGGTACTTCTCTGGAAGTGGAAGTTGATGATGGTAGGCCTGCAATTTTGGCTTCCCATCCTGCAGACTTGGCATGAACAGCAGGAAGCCCAACCTAAACATCATGCGCCTTTTTTAGCGATAGAAATACCACAATAGTCAAGGCAGAACTGTATAAACAGTTGTCAATGCACAGTGTTGGATGTTTGGTAGAAGAGGATCTGATTTGTAAATGTGTAAGATTTATAATGACTCTTCCTCAATCTTTTTGCTGCATACAAGTAGATCCAATTTCAGTAGTGGTAGGAGAAATAAATCATTAGACCATCCAAGTATATTGAATCAGCACAGCTGGTCAAATAAAAAAGCAAAAGATGGCACGAAGACAGTGAGATGTGCAATTAGCTAATGAAACCTGACAGCCATTTTGGGTTGAACAAGTCTGTAGACAAGGGAGCAATGATGATGCTGCACTTTCTTGTCACAGTGCTTAGTTTGACTTCTGGCTCAGCTCCCTGACTGGAAGAGCAGTTACANACACACACACACCCACAGAGAGAGAGAGAGAGAGAGAGAGAGAGAGAGAGAGAGAGAGAGAGAGAGAGAGAGAGAGAGAGAGAGAGAGAACTTCAGATACTTGATCAATTGATCAAGTATCTGAAGTTTCTGCTAATCCATGAATCACTATACAGGAGAAATCTACGGCTAGTTTATGGAAATGAGAATCCTGTACTTTTAAAAAGTCTTATTTAGGGAGGATAACAGTGGTCACAGGTGTCACTGTTTCAAGATGATGTTGCTGTTTCTGTAGGAGAATTACTCATCATTTCTCCTTCAGACCCCTGTCCTCCTGTCCAATCCTTTTGTTAAGGAGAGATGCAATACATCAAGTAGAGAGGATATGACATAATGCATTAATGGTGATTTAGAGTGGTCAGTTTCATTTCAAATTGGGATCTCATTACACATCTAGCAACAGAAATAGCCAGTAGGTACAGAATACAAAATCAGCTCAGCAGCAGTGACTAAATCACTGGGAGTCAGACAGGTTTTGATCTTGCCATTCATCTGCAGTGGCGCGGTCGTGGGCGTTCACATTAGACTAATTTCCTAATGGATTCTGGCGAGTGCCTGCCAAAGAGCAAACTTGGAATGAATGAATGGTATCCATTAGACAAAATGGTCGTTGGTAAATTGTGGCCACTCTGCATAAACGGGTGAGAGCTGGAGCAGATGGATGGAGAGGTCTCGTACCCAACTCATAGTAATGGAAACTGGCTCGCTATCATTCACTGCCTTCAGTATGGCCAGTAAACCATTCACAGCTGGTTTAGAAGATAATGATTCAGAGGAAGCGTATACTGACATATTGAATTTGACATTAGCATTTGGTGATCCCAACTACGAGGATTCCTGCTATTTCATAGACTTTCATGGAGAAATAATTTTAAATGACCTTGATGTTGACTCTCTCTTTCTGACATATAATGAAAAGTTACACATTAAATTCACTCTAGGAGGCAATACAGTCACCCGGTGTGACATAAGGAAGTGGGGGGACTTTATCTGGGTTCCTATGTATAATAAAGCAGACACCGTCTACATGGTGTTCTTCACTGACACCCCTTTATCTTGTCTCCACTCAAACTTATCTATGGTAATACATTCAGATAAGACAGATACTAATGATGGTAACAAACTTCAAGGACTTTAAGGCCTGCATTTTATTGTAAATGAACAGTGGGAAAGATATTGCATGTTTGGCTGTGAGAGAAAAAAGAGACCCGTGAGAATCCACCACAAGACACCCAGATGGTGAATATTTACCTGTTTGTTCATTCCACTGACACCAACAACAAACTTTTAAGCTCCACTCAAGGTTTCAAGCAGTAGATCTCCAGACTAAAAGAGAAAGCTGGAGAGAAAAAAAAGAAAGAAAGAAATGGGAGAGGCTCCACAGGGCATTGAACTATCTGACATTCCAGTTAAATGCACAGGGATAAAACCAGGTGTGAAACCACCTCTCCTGCTTAGACTTGACGCCACAAAGCAGAGGGCCATCTGGCAAACTGTCAGACAGCTAAACACAGTCTGTTCATTGCAATGCTTATACCTTCACTGTTTGCCTTGGGAAAGTGGTGTTGCATTTGGAGGAATATAATATGGCAATGGAAAACGCCTCATTTATACTCCTTAACTTCTCATCTAGCTTTTCTGTAGGCAGTGAGGAGAAAGTGTACTCTTTATAGATTCCATTTGGAAATAAATATGTCCATATTTTCAGTACTTCTAATACATCTCAATCAGATGGAAGTAAAAAGACTAGTTTAGCATTAGTTGCATCAATATAAATCTTAAACATTGGAATTAAACACATTTGCAACAAGTAAGTCCAAGAACCAATATGTAGTGCCTCAAACAAAACAATCTATTGTTGTGAATGACAAACTGCACCTTCCTAGGAAACCAATCAGCTTTAAACGAACCTTCTACCAAGCAGTGTAACGGCTCCAAAATAGATCTGAATTGTGGAGAAAAACAAAACTGAAAAAAGCAATTTTCTTATGCAAATGCAGAGAGCTGCTATAATCATTTCATATATATGTCAGTTCAACATGGATATAATGAAAATCTTAGTGTCTCGCACACACTAGCACATGTAAATGTTTGCCCTTATGGCAAGAATAATAAAGATAGAAGTAAAGCAATACCACAAGATACTTTGTATGAACCAAGAACCACCACAAATTCAAAAACTAGTCTGTCTGTGCTGTGTGTTGTGAAAGTGAGGAGGGCTTCAGGCATGTCCTGAATATTGAAGTCTCTGTTGGCATGCATTGGCCTCCCACTTCCTCTTTGTTTAAAACTTTCACAGACAAACTCTGTGTTCGATGCCCGACAGTGAACATGTGTTTCACCAGCCATTGCAAGGCCTTGGTCTGTAACACGTCACCTCTTGACAGATCATACCGAGATTAAGTTATCGCTTTACCTTTTTACTAACATGTAATTCCTCTTCATTTTGGAACAAATGTTGTAAAGCTAGATTAGGTAACCTCTGTTTACACATTAAAACTAATAGCAAGCATGTTTGTTTCTCCCAGGTGGATGCTCCAGTGTGAGAGGGTGTTAGAGTGAAGGAAAACAGGTGGCCTGTCCAGTGTTGGCTGTAGGTTACTTTATCAGTTCACTGGAGGGGTCCTGGGACCCCCTGGGGTCTTTTACAGGGTTAAAGAAATGAATGTTCATTTGTGTCTCTGTACTATGTATCCTCAAGATGTAAATGTGTGTAGTGTTGTCTTAATATCTTGTTTTTGACTTAAATACTGTATAACATACAAGCAAAGGAATTGGAGTTAGGAAATATTTGGTAACAATTTGAAGCAAATCATATTTCCAGACATGAAGGTAGAACATCTAATTTCCTTAAACAAATGTTATTCACTGTACAACCATCCATTTAACAAAGGCAACATGTTAGACTTCCAATAATGTCACATATGAATTCATGCATGGATCGAAATATACAAACATCAGCCATGATGACTTGCATTACACAAGGTAAGCACATCACCAGATATGTTCATCAGTATTATTCCTCCAGCCAGGTTTGCTGTAGTGGGAGACAGCAAAAAGACGATGGCTGTACAGGGTGTACTGTAAGAAACTGGACACCAATGTCTGTGGTCTGAGTCAGATAGATGCCAAGCAGGCGAGGCTCACTCTTCTGTTCTCATGCTGATACCTGATAAAGGGGACTAGGCCTGTTCTCTGGAAAAACAAAAGAGCTACAGCAGCCTCATTTGATAACACTGGAATGTCTCTCTCTGTGTGAGAGTACTTTGTATACATGCTTAGTTCAAGTAGGGCAACTCCAAGTGGGTGTGTGCCGGTGCATTATCTATAAGAGCAATGTAAAAAATATTATGCTAAGCAGAGGAAATGAACAGACACCTTCAGGATAAGGGATGTTTGAAATAGAACACAAAACTGAATGCCAAGACACTGAACAACTTCAGCAGAAGTGGTGCATTATTTATGTAGCATGCACTGTGAGGTATCATTTACATGACTTTAGCACAAGCTCAAAGGCTGGATTGGTTTTCAATACTGGGCTGCAGTGATTCTCTGATGGACCATGATGCAGTGACCAGGATACACAGGGGTGCAGCAATGCAGCTGCTTCTCGGTGAAACGCAGCCCCGGGGTTTTGCATACAATTTGGCTGCCAGTGTTGCATCTCAAGTTACATGTCTTTCTTTGCAGTGACACACGTCTGAGTACATTTCTATTCAACTGCAATCAGTTCCTCTGTACAAGCCATCAGCTTTCCCTAAAGTATAGCATATCAACAGATGATAAAAATAGGCATCCTGATTGTCATAACTGTGAAAACTACAGATTGACCACTGCAGGAGCAGGACAAATATAACACTCTTTACAGCAGTATTTCATGCTTCATCTGTGTTTTAAAGGTTGGATTAAAACTCATGTCACATACATACATGTAGAGATAAAAAAGTTCAAACAAAGTGATTTCTAAACTTTTTGAGTGCACCTTGTTCTCGTCAGCCAGTAAATAAACTGAGGGGACTCTGTAATTTCATCTGCCTCCACTTTGATTCACAATAAAGCCTATAAAATGCATCCTTTCAGTCAAATTCCATGTTTAAGCATGTTTAATTTCTGGACTTTTGTGTTGAAATATTTGTGGGAGGAGGGGGGCTGTCAGGAGATAAGTGGGAGGAAATGATTGCTCAGCTGTTCTCATAAGTTTCATGTAATATTTCAGACTAACTTATTTAATTGATCGCACAACTGGCACATATGCATTGCAAACTAGCAGAGTATGACACAACAAGCTATAAACTAAACATTGACCTATTGCAGTAGGATCCAAAGGTCTGAGACCATAATCTCATAATTTACATTACCTTGTTGTTATGGTGAATGTAGCAAACAACTGCCTTACACAGCCAGCAGAACAACATTATTATTCTTTAATGGTTTTGTTTATGAACATCTGATGCATGTAAAAATGACTCTAGCTTTTTCCATCTCTACAGACTGCTGATACCAGGTTCTGTTACTGCTGGCTACTAGCCAGAAGCACCTTCGCCACCGCAGAGGTAAAAGTTAAGATGATTCTAAGGCCCCCTGATAGGGGGATATATTAGAACATAAACTAAATGTTTTTGTTAACCTATCATCATTCATCCTCAATTGAAACTAAAAGGACATTTTTTTTACATTTTACTCATTAAACACGTTTTATTTTAATTTTTTCAGTATAGTCTTTAAAAAAAGACCCATCCAAATCCTCTATATTCACCAGACACCCCCCTCTGTTTACAAGAAATGGTTCAGTCCTAATTCCGAACAAGGTGTTGCACCTGCTAGCGGTGAAATACGAAATACGTGAGCATAATGTACTAGCAAGTTAATTCGTGAAATACAGTCATTGTTCCAAAAACAAGGGAAAAAAAGAAAACTGAAAGGGTAACAGTATGTCACCCAGTATTTCTTTATGACCTACTAGGTTTGTCAGTCCATGAGAGGTGGAATGAACCTATGAACTAAACTGAGTCCACATAGAAACAGGCTAATGTTACTGTTGCTTCACAAAAAATACTGAACGTTTGTATTTCACTCTGATATACTGATGCAGGTAAACTTTTAGCTAGCTATTCATTCTAACTCCGTTGTCCTTCCATTTGGTGCCAAATACCACCTGCCCCTCATGAAAAGTAACCAGCCCTACTATCAACTGAAGAGGTGAGCAGCAATATGTTGACATTACTTATTATGACTGGAGGGCCTGTTTGTTTTGTTTGTTTGTTTGGTTGATGATGATGTTCGTTTATTTTAATTAGAGAGGTTAGTTTATATTTAAGTTATGTATTTTATGTTATTCATTAATGAGTATTTTTCCATTTAAAAAATTGCCATTAAAATTACATTTATACTGTAAAAGATAGATCAAACCACATAACTTATAGAGGCTATTAGTCTTGCATCAAAATAGTGAATTCCACTGTATGCACAATGATGCATGCATGTCTGCACAGTATTATATTTTCACAGCTCATTGTCAATAATTATTGTACACTTAGTTCTGGACTTTAAGGGAGTTACAAACCTCCACAGATAAGAGTAGTTTAAAGCTCTCAGTGGGTTGGTTGGGTTCTGGTGGTGCAGTTACAGCAGTTGTGTATGGTTGTTGTGGCCTGTTTCATGACAAATCATCAACCAAAATTGA
>JANJYP010024492.1:0-11516 GCA_024605115.1 Rastrelliger brachysoma | reverse complement strand
GCCATTGCCTTCCCATCTATGCTTTTGTTCAGGCACTTTTCAAGCAAACTCCCTTGCCACTAATTGTAATTGTGCATGTGGTATAATTGCTCTGGTCAAATTGTAGGCTATGTGGCTTCATTTTTGAAATACAGTTGCAGCTGATGACTTGAAAGGCTTTCATATTTTCCCCACATATGGAGAACAGTTTCCCCCCTGGTAGCATATTCTGTTCTCTTCCCACACCTCTTTAACAATACCATGAATTGTGTTGCAAACTATTGCAATAATTTCTTGTTTTTTGGTATCCTGGCCGTGGGTGAAAGTAATCCTTCTACATAAAGACATGAATAAAAATGTGTATCCATGCCCAGAGGAAGTGTAGGTAATAGGCTAATGCACACAAGTCAGTAAGAGCAGGGGAAAAGTTCATCTGCAGAGTGGGAGCTACTCTCTGCAGTTCAGAACCATGGACAGCGAAGCTTCTTTGCATTGACTGTTCTCTGTTCTGGTGCTGAATGTAAGTGGCTCAGTATCCAATGGTTTCCAGATATTTTGTGAAATAGCAGTGGAGACTTGAAGCCATAATAATTATGGCCACTTGTATCCACTCTCTCCCACTTCCATGGCTGGATTAAGTTCTCTTGTGTGAGCCCTCTATCACATGTAGGTTTTGGCACATTTTGTTTAAATGCTTTGCTACAGGGTAGGTGGCACTGTTCATTAGAAATTCATCCACCTAAGCACATGCAAAAAGTCCAAATTCTGAATATTTAAATATTATTTATTGATCCTGGAGGGAATTTCCTTTTCATTCTCGGGTAGAGACACACACAGTCAGCTGTTATCAACCTGAAGGATGCTTGGGCAGATACATCTGCCGGTGGGAGCAATCCCACCATCCTCGAGGATAAACATTTATAACGAGTCTCTAAAAATAGTGTTTTTCGTTTTTGATGTTACTGTACTGCCTGACGTGCCACAACAAAGCTATACACATGTATACAGCCCTATATATTTTAACTAGCCTGTTCTATGCATGTCTGAAACGTCGTCTGGCTCCTATAACATGAAAGCCCAGTAAATCACCCTGAGCTGTCAAGCCGCTGATGAGTCTGCCCTGCATAAAGCCTGTGCAGCCTTTCAACCAGGCTGTTGTATCCCTCTCCTCCTCCTCCTCCTCCCCCTCCCACGTTTCCTCTCCTCCACATTCACTGCTCCCTCTTGCGCGCACGGTAAGCAGCAGCAGCAGCAACGGCTCCGCGCTCCTCTGACGCACCATCGGAGATGAGCATCCCAGTCCCACAGGCTGTCAAGATAGACTCTGTCCACATCTCCCCCTCGGACCTCTGCGGTCAGGCTTTCGGCATCAACGCTAATCGTTTTTAGTCCGCATATCCTCACAGCTCTTCGTTGTGTCATTATTTTCCAGTTTGAGCACTGCGTTTGGCAGGGATGCCCATGAGTTACCATCTCTTGGCTGGGAATTTACTTCGGAGGTGAATTTGTATCCGTACCAACTGTCAACAAGAGTGATTGATTCCTGTCTACGGTGGTCTTCTTCCTGTTTTCCGGGGCATCCATAAGGACATTCTTGTTCTTCTAAGATAAGTGGTTGAAATTAAAGGTGTAAAAGAGAGGTTGCATGAGAAGGCTGTTTTGACAGGAGATCGTTTGGATGACGGACACCGAGAGGCAATAGCTTTTTCTCTGCGAGGCGAATCTCAGCGCCCTTGGAATATTCTTACAGAGGCACTGTTATAGAGTAGAAATATTGTCTCAGTTTGCAATCATAATCTATATAGTTTGCCCACTGCAGGGGCTGCTGCGGCTTTCCTGTCTGCTCTGTTCTGAAATACGATTTCCTTGACGGGCGGGCATTTAAACATCCCGGACGAGCCCGAATTTGAAATGCCCAAACAGTGAGGGTACGGTGGGTTATCATTTGGTCACCCTGCACGGTAGCATGGCCCCAGCCCGGAGGGACTGCAGCGGCTGGGAGATGTTCCTCCCAACGGGATGCCTGCTCATCTCTGTTTTGCTATTTCACCCTACCGTGGCCAAGGTGTGCAACGACCGCACCAAACATGGACAGGACAACAGCTGGTTCTCCAGGGACGGGGAAAATTTGCCCATCATGGTTCTTATGCCCATGAACGAATCGGCCCTGATGAGCAGCATCAGCCAGGGGATCGAGCCCGCGGTCCAGCTGGCCATCCAGCACATACGGGAGTCCAGGAAGTACTCGTTTTCACTCATCACCAAAATCTATGACACCGAGGTAAACAGACTAAATCCCTCCACTAAGCTGCTGCTGGTTGGCGCATTTAAAACAGTTGTATATGGCATGTATGCGCCTGTAAGAGCTTGTGCGCGTTTGNGAGAGAGAGAGAGAGAGAGAGAGAGAGAGAGAGAGAGAGAGAGAGAGAGAGGCGCGTACACTACCCCGCAGCGCTTCACATAGTGTGCGTCCAAGGGGAAAGGCTGGAATCAGTGATGTTTGGTATCTGCGCAGCCTCGTTGCTGGAGAGCGTGTTTTCATTGCGCAAAAGTCAAATGCTGTCACTTTCCCCCCCCTGAACGGCTACATAGCATTAATGCCTGTTTCCTAGCCTCGTCTGTTTCTCTGCTGTCGCCTGTTGTTGAAAGTGCATTTAAATGTAACCTGACATCATGGCACTGCATCACCCCGACACTCCAGAGTGGTTACTGCAATTACAGGATGAAACGCAATGACTGAGTGATAAAAATCCTATTAATCTCTGCATACGAACTGATTCCAATTCCCATACCCCTTTTTATTTATTCGTCACTTTATAATATGTGTTCATGGCTTAAGCTGGCTATAAAGATATTCAGTCACGAATCATTGTATATTTTAACTATTAAGGGCTTGTTCTCATGGTGCCTGAAGATGGCGGTAATTGGATGTACGATTTCTTCTGACTCCTTGCACTCATGAAACGAGCTGTATCTCACAGCATTCAAGTTCCAGAGTCAGATCTGCTTATTTGATAACAGTAACAACTAACAGTACACCTTTCCAGTTTTAGTCCTGTTAAACTTTAGTCATAACTAAATCTTTTAAAATGTATTCTGCTTAATTAGTTTACACTTGAATTATTTGAATCAGTCAGCAGTGCTTATAGTGGCTTTCTAGGCTTTTGGTGATTTACATGCTTTTGATGACACACAATGTAATTGAGGGGAATAAAGCTGCTGTGTCATACAGTTGTAGTGCTATCATAAGGAAGGTGGTTGTTTGACAGACAAGATTAACAATTCATTTCCAGTACAAATGCATTTAATCTGATTTTAGATTAGTTTACTCTACTGATCATCTGTTTCAGGTTCTATTTCTATTTGTAATCTAACTGTTAAATTGCAGTGTTTTTCGTATTCAGTAAACTGTATGGAATATGCACAGGTGTGTCTGTTGAAAGAGTGCACAAATCTCTGTTGACAGAGGTAAGCCCTTGCAGGCAGCATGCGCTCAGACCATGGGATTAATATGCTCTTATGAGAGTTATGATTTTTTTTCTCCTCCTATTCCCCCGAGAGAGAAAGATGAGCTGGAAGCAAGAGGTCAGTGGGCCAGCCTGACATCCGCTCGCTGGGGATGTCTGATAGTGATGCCAGCTTTCTAATACTGGCAATCAATGGGAAGTCGTGAAGACAGTGTTTGATGACTTTGTGGTCAAAGGCTAAACTCTATAACACTGTGTCACTGCCAATCCTGTGGTATTTGACATTTGTTTTGTATACAGACCATCTGAAAATCCAGGCTGTGATTCTGTTTTTGTAAATGTCAAATTAAAAATAGTCCAAGCCTCCACTAAGCCTGTTTTCCCTTCAGTAGCGATGCATGATTTTGCTCAATGCACAGATATATACACTAAACTATATAACGAAAACTGTATTGGAATACCTTTATAGATAAGTGCTTTATATTATACTAGATTAATTGCCCAGAGGCTTTCTGTTAGCTCTGTGTACAGTAACTAAGAAAAAAGTGCCTTGACAATATCTTAGTGTATTTACAAGCTATTGGAAATCATGTGGCACAACTAGGCATGGTTAAAGTCAACATTAGGAGTGTCAAGAGTGCTGCAAAGTGCAAATGACAATATCTTACTGTATCTGAATATAGCTATTATATATTTACAGAGAATAATAAAGAGACAGACTTTAGTGGGAGAAACACGATTTCAATAACTTCTAAGATGTGAGAAACTGNACATTAGGAGTGTCAAGAGTGCTGCAAAGTGCAAATGACAATATGTTACTGTATCTGAATATAGCTATTATATATTTACAGAGAATAATAAAGAGACAGACTTTAGTGGGAGAAACACGATTTCAATAACTTCTAAGATGTGAGAAACTATTATTGTTTGTTCATATCATATTATGCAGTCTGAGGTGTTGTGTCTGAACACTCATGAGCATTTACAGGCAGGTAAGACCTTTACCCGAGACAGACATATTGCTGTGTTGTTGACTATATTCCTTCTGCAGCTACTGACATGTTTATAAGAGCAATAACGGGATGTTAGCGATGGCTGTGCTATTAACAATCTACCTTACGTGTATTCATTATATGTTTATTGCCATATAATCTTTTACTTACACATGAAAAAAAGTGCTGAACACATAAACATGCACACACACACACACACACACACACACACCCACACACACACACACACACATACCACAAGCTTATATCAGAAAACAATACATGCATCAGTGCATTCATTGCAGCTTGCAGCAGACCAAGTGTGTGCTTCTGTGTTGTTTGTGCATGTGTGTGTGTGTGTATGTGTGGGCACTGGGATTTAGCCTGGCAGATGTAAGTAATCAGTCCCTGAGCAGAGGCTCTTTATCCCTTTATCCCTTGTTGGTGAAGCCATGGGTTGACTGAGCAGTCCATCCCCTGGTGCTGTGGAGCTGGGTAGTGGTGCTGATGATGGGGACGGTGACACATTGGGGAGGGGGTGTCCCACAGTAAAAAACGCCTTTTACTGTTGAGGATATACAGCTAGATTGAAAGAGTTGGAGAACTGAAGAAGCAGTCCCTGAAAGTACACCAGATGTCCTGATGTGGAGATGCCTGGATCAGACTGGTTTCATGTCAGCCCACCAGACCCTCACGGTCTACTGTGGGCTGGCATGAAACCAGTCTGACCAGAACTCCTAAGACACTTTTAATACAGGCATTGTAGCAAAGCAGTTGCAGATGAGAATACGTATTTGCTTTAAAACCAGAGCATTTCAGGTAGAAAAGAAGCAGGATGGATTATATCAACTGGGAGGCTTAGTGCTGGAGCTGAAGTTGGTCCTTCACTGCAGCTCTAGATGTGTGAGTGTGGGTTTTAGTGTAACCGAGGACTGATACTGTAACTCTGCAGGCTTAGAGGATCAAAGCTTTGGAGAGGACAGGAAGCACTGGAAGAGGATGGAAGGGAGACTTTGGGCAGCGAGAGCATTCGAGGCTAAGCTACGCTAGTTCACCAGCTTATAGGATGTGTGACAGGCCTGTGAGAGAAGCCACTCAGGGAAAGATCACTATTTAGGAGAACATTTAACAATGTATTTTGAACAGTGCACTTTTTAATTTATGCTATGGTAAATGCTTGATACAACATAAACCTCCCACATCCAACAAAAAAAGGGTGCTGTCATACTCCAAAATTTAATGCAGTTTTATGAAAACGTGTGGATTAGCATGTCAGTGAAGTGTATTCATACTTATTTTCAATCCCATTAAAGCATGGTACAGTAGTCCTTTGCACAGTTTAGTTCAGTAGAAGTTTGATTCTGTGGTGGGATTTCTTGAGTCTATTGATCTTTGCACTAAAACTTAGCTGCTTTTGTAACATAGACCTGATATGTCAGAGATTGACTGAAATTAGGAGAGAAGAATCTAAATCCTCCAGTAAGAATGAGATATTTATTATTACCTCACTCATTAAGGCTGTGGCATTTTCAAAAAAATAAAGTTTGAATGAATGAAAACTAATTTGACTAATTTAACCACAACCTACACATATTAAATGAAAAAAAATATGTTGAAGAACTGTAGTGTCAATCAGCTTTAGCCTTAGCTGTCATGACTATCTGTTCAGCATGTCTTACTAGTACAGTTTACAAAAACCTTTTGGTGGACTGCATAGTCTATTTCACTTGTACACTGTGAATTTTGACTTTGGTAAGACTGTTACAGATTAGTTTTTTAATTGCTTTCCCATGTTTGAATGGTTATTTAACTACAGAAGACAGTGACAGCCCCATGCTTTTGTTGTCAGTTGTGAAAGGAGAAAAAATATTTGCAATGTCTGTAACATAAATCATTTGTGGTGACAATCAATTTGATATCACATCTTGGAATCTTTTCTTCTGTCACCACTTTAAGAAGAGCAATTCCCCACTTCTGGGAAGAAATCTTAAATTTAATTATTTTACTGTTAAGGGCATGTGCTCTTTGTATCAAGTTTCCTACATTCTGGCAGTCAGAAGAGTGAACACATGTATTTTTTAAAAGGCAAATCAATATAACCACAAAGACATGGAGTCTGTGGTTGGAGATAGGGATCTCACCTTTGTACAATGCACTAGATACAGTATGCGGACGGGTATTTATAGTGTATGGCTGTCCATCCATGCAAAGTTATGGACCTCCTGAGACTATATTAGCAATGACCTGTGTGTTCAAGAGATTCTGAACACAGATATACGCTGCTTCCTCTTGCCTCCTTTGAGGAATACATGCAACATGTCACATTGGTGCACATGTTGACAAGCCTGAAACCACTGTGTACAGTACACTTGTTCACAGGAGGAAGGACACCCCCCTGAGTGTATGTAAGCCACTCTGTCATTTTGTCAGAAGAAGTTAGGTTTTCAGTGAAAAGGCATTACCATAATGGTGATCAGGGTGCTGCCAAGCATAGGTCTTAAGTCAAAGCAAGCTTTGTTTAGTGCTATTGGTTTTAGCTTAAAGGATTTTTTTCCCAGGAAAGTGTCATTCGTTTATGGTTTAAGTAATTTATGTATTTAATTTAGAACAAAGCGCCTTGGAGCAGTTTTTTTTCTGATGTTACTGATTCACACACTATAACTCACCTTTGATATGGGCCAAGTGAACCAATGCCTTTGGATATTTTGTATGTCACAAGATAGGCCTCATATTGTATGCCACATATTATCAAAATGTTTGACATCTGTTCAAAAAAAGAGATTGCTTGTCACTGTTCCTGGGAGAGAGTGAATATGCAGGGATTGTAGGGAAAAGCAGCCTGTGAAAGCCCTGGTACTCTACAGCCAAACAGAAAGTGCTGAGTGTGGCAGTATCCACTGACCCGACACAGATAGTGGGGATCAATGTGCAGCAGCCCTTCTCATAGAACTTCCAGGATCTCAGGGGAGAATCAGAGAGAGAGAGAGGCGAGAGAGGAAGAGATGTGTAGGGCTAAGAAATGGAGATCCCGAAATAGGATTATATAATCTTCTGTGCAGGAAGAGGAAATGGCCAGCCTCTTAATTCTCATTGGATCATAATGCAAGGCCATTTGCCTTGTTTCTCTGAGGCTAGATAGTTTAATAGCTTCATGGAAAAAAAGCAATTACTGCATGCAATGAGGTAGGCACATTAGAGTTAAAGGCGCCCAAGATTTTGTCTTGTTATATCAATGATATCACCATGAGAGCATTGTGTTGTTTTCATTTTAATGTTTTTTTTGACTTTGATACAAAATTAGAGAACCATGTGCCACCCATTTAATAGAGCTACTAAATCTGAGTACTAATTGCTGACCTTATGTCTGAGTCAGGCCTCCAGTGGCCTGGAGGGCTCAAGCACTACAGCCTGAAACATGAACTTTCATGATAAAAGAGGCTATTATGTGCCTTGAAGCTGACTTCATAATAGAAACTGTGACATACAAGAACACACTTAATAAATCATATACTGTAAATGTACAGACCTAGACACACACTTGCAACCTGCAGACATACCACTGCAGACACATCCACACACATAAACACACACATACATACACATACACAACAACATCAGTTGGCACCCCTGCAGCACTGCCTGAGGTCAGGATACTGTGGTAAGTTGAGCAGTTAGATGTCAAATGTTGTTCTGTTCTAATAAGAAAAATGGAGTCACATCATCCTCAAAGTGCTTTTTATGACATCATTATCACCCCCCTCCCCCCATTATAGGGAGCAATCAAAACCTCTATTGTGCATTACTGTTTTTTCTTTCCTTACATATCTCTTTCATTCTGCGTTCAGTTGTGCAGGCTTTTATTACTATTTGTTCTGATTTGGTCGTAGATTTTGAGTAAAATAAAGGGAAGGAGACACAGTTGAGCTTTCTTGCATTCTTGCTAGTTGCATCTTTCTGATGACCACCAACACTTGTTAGCCACAACTGGTAGTGGAACATCAATTTTAAATGTGTGTGTGTGTGTGTGTGTGTGTGTGTGTGTGTGTGTGGGGGGTTTTCCAGGGGTAGCTTTAACCCAAGATATGTATTCACATGAAATCACATACCATGGTATTAAGCAATTAATTCATCCTACATAAAGAACTCAGTGGCTGTTTTAACTAATCTTTCATCCAAGCCTTTATTGTACTGTATATTATTATTTTATTCCTCTTACTTTTTAAGTTTTTAATATTTTTATTGCATTTGTTTTCATTTCTATTCTTTTCTAGTTTCTGTGAGCAGTACAACAGGGATGAGCTGATGTAGGAGATTTTCTTCATTGAAAAGAAGGTTTTAAGCTCCAACAAATAGCTTTAAGTTACGTAAATGAACACCTTCATGGAATTAATGCAAGAATATGAAAGTACTATAAAATTGAATTAGGGTATTTATGGGTTGAATGGGTTAAATTACCTTGTTGTAAAGGCGGGGGTACTACAACACCCCTATGCCCCATGGATGAGATGCCCATGGCCACAACAGACCTGGCCTTTTGACCATTCTTTGCTGTTCACCCCAGAGGTTTGCTTTTAGGCTTATAAGAGATGTAATTCAAGTTTGCCTGCTCTTCTTCTCTGGTATGTTACTGCAGACTAACCACAGGGCAACGCCTTTTTTCACATGTTAATAACACTGATCTTTATTTGATATAATACGGGTGTTGGGAGCAAAAAAACTCAATGGGTCAGTTCAAGTGTGACAAAAACAAATTAGCCTTCTGGCTTTCTCTACAGAGCACTTTGCATTTGCCTGGAGTAGATTACAGTATGTTTGACAGAATCTCATTGTTTGCGTGAGAATGTTGCTAATTTGATAGAACATAACAGACTGTTTGGTATTATCTCTTGTCTGTGTAGTCACCCTGCAGGCCTTGATGTGCTGACCAAGTCAAGGGCTAATCGCATGAGAGAAGCAGAGGCTGAATTCAATTTCAAAAGCACCTTAAGCAAGTCTTATTGGTTGCTTGCTAAGCAGTGAACGTGTGCATTTGTGCATGAGTGCTGCTGGAGGTTAGAAAGGATGGGAAATAGTCTATGCTGTATGTGGGGGTGGAGGTACTCAGTAGTTGGTGAATGTGATTCTTCGAGATGGACCCAATCACCCCTCACTGATATTGTTACTATAAGAATTAGACAATATCACTGGAGCCCCCTGCTGAAAAGCACAATGCTGTTGTTCAGGGTCTCACTAACGTTACTGCACATGTTTTTCTGCATTGCTAACTCTACCTCAGAAATATAATTTAACTTGTTGTTAGCACATTGAAGTGAATAATATACAGTTAGGGCCTTATTGTCAGCCCAATCTCATTCATGGTGTGGTTGGTGAACTGTACTGTGGTAAGAACCACCAATTAAATGCAGATTTCGTGGATTGTGCCGAGATAAATGCAAGCTCTCCTACAAAATGACAGAATTTAAAAGAATTTAAAGGGACTATGTGTAAAGGGATGCTAACTGACTAGCGCTGTGTTGTTCAGTGTTGCAGTACCAGTTTATAGTAAAAGCTTTAATGAATTTAGTTTGTGATAATCAGTTAGATTTCAAATGAATTTCTCATTGTCAAATTGTAATCTCTCTTTCTTTGTGTCATCTTACTGTGTTTTCCCAACAGATGCTAAGACATCTGATAAGTGATAAGACATCTGTTGGCATGTCCCCTCCTCATCTTTTTCTTTTTGTTCTCTAAGACTACTGTCCTTGAGATGCACACTGACTCCAAAAGGTGTTCATTAATATTAAACATACAGTTATTCTCTGATTCACATGGCTATACTGTGGTGCTGAGGGAGAGACTTTTACTGGGAAATCAGCCAGGAGGTAGAAACAGGGTGGGAGGCTGGATGAAGAGGTAGGGGAGAACAAGGGGACTTTGGCAGGGCAAGATGGAGGAGGTATAGAGTTGAGAGTCTGTAAGTGAGGCAAGTAAAATAGCAGTGAAAACCACTTTAAAGGGGCAGTAGATGAGAGCGGAGATCACGATTGAAATCTCCCATATTTTTTCAGTACTGCAGAAACAAACTGACAAGATGGCTGCTGCCATGATGAGTGCAACACTATGTCAGTCTGTCTGGCTGCTACTGCTGGTACATCTATAAAGCTTCCATTGATCCTTAGCCAAGCCATTTGCACAGACAATTATCACAGTGGGTGTTTATCTGCTGCTAGAACTTGTTTCATTGCAAACTACTGAAAAATCACTCTTTCTAACTTCAGTATGTGTTGGGAGCATTATGACTCTCTCTCAGTGTTTTAATTTTTGTGGGAAAAGGGTTTCAGAATGACATTTATGGTATTGTAATCTGTTTACTGAATTGATTTTTATCAACAGACAAGTTCCAGGAGGATATATATTTGTGTGCTTATGGTTACCAACCCCAAGAGAGGTGCCTGTTGCTCAACGTCTGGAGAATTTCCATCACTAAGGCTATGTATACATGTGTGAGGGAGATGGGTAGGGATGTAGGGAAAGAGAAGTTGTATCTGTGTGATAGAATTCAAATGTGCAATATTGCTTCTTCTTTGATGTTATTGACCTTTCACTTTTAAACAAAGCAGGCTCAGACCATGTTTCTATCACCCTAGATGACCTTTTTAAAGGATGATTTGTTTCCTACCCAGTATCACTTTCATCAGCCATTATTACGCCTTAATCTTTAAATTTTTACCCTCTCTACTCACTCCATCACTGTCTTCTTCTTTCACCGTTCATTTCTCTCTCCACCCCCCCTCACACACCTCTCTGCCTCCCCTGTTCCTCTCCCGTGATTGGACAGAAATGAAAAGATTACCGTGGAAAGGGTGTGCCGTTGTCATTAGAGATTGGACAAATACAGCGTGCATGTTCCTGTCTGTCTGCTCTCAAGGGGGGCCAGCATGGAGCAATAAGCAGAGAGAGTCTGTCCTTGTCAGTCCTGTAATTACATTAAAGCTTGTGTCATTCTTGCAGCCCCCCCCCCAAAACAAAACAAAACAAAAAAAAAAAAAAAACCCAAAACAAAACAAGAGCCCAGTGTTGTCTGCTTCTTGGGAATCGG
>JANJYP010024479.1:0-13567 GCA_024605115.1 Rastrelliger brachysoma | reverse complement strand
TGAAAATGTGCGGAAAATGAGAATAACGCTTTATTATGCATTCAAATAGATTACGGTAGTAGTTTTGGCGCATCAATTCGTAAACATTGTTTTACCGTTATTGATGGTTAATGTGGAGTTAACTACTTCGAACTATTTCATATACTGTCAGGTAGTTTTATCAATATCAATGTATTTTATATAGAGTTACCTCTTTAAAATAGATCAAAAACCCCAGGGTGATGTCATCAGCTATCTTTTTGAGACTACACAAAGTATCAAATATTCACCTGAGAGGCTAGAACCAGAAATATTTGGGGATTTTTTTCTTTAAATAAAAGACTCAAAACTATCAATTAAATGTCAAAATAGTCTAATTGTTCCAGCTCTAATTTTATGAACTCAGAAGATGTTTTTATTTAACATCTTAATCTGAAAAGTTGTTATTAGATATAGATAGTTCAAAGTAATATTTCTGAAGAAGCTTTAACTGGAAATACTGGAATACTGGAAATGATGATGTTTGATGAAGAGCTGCACATTTCTAACAGGTAAACTACTTACTTTACTTTGCCATAGTGTGTGATGAAAAATCACTATGATTTATCACCTTGGCTATTTAATATAAACATTAGACATAGTGACATTATGTATGACTGAAAATAAGGAAAAACATACAGTAATAGGTCACCTTTAACAGAAAGTGCAGTGTTACATTATACAAATGTTTTAGCTGTAGCATGTATTAGTGTAAGTACTGTATTAGGAACTGGAACATTTGGTCATGTTTATTTATTATAATTTACATAATCAGTTTGGTACTGATTTGTTTAAATTGCTTCATGCAGCATCATAAAAAGTTAAAGCAACATGTTCAGCTTCCCCTTGTTTTTAGGTGTCACTGCAAAGTTAAAAATCAACCCCACTGACCTTTCACCAGCAGCCTGCCAACCACTTCTGCGTTTCCGTAACCGTTCCACACCTCGCACACGTATGTTCCCGTGTCGCTGGGCTGGGCTCTCTCTATCAGCAGGCCTGTCACACTCTGTCTGAAGCGCGTGTCGGGCTCCAGCGGCCGGTTGTCCTTTAGCCAGCGGTATTTAGGCGCGGGGTGACCGGAGGCCTTGCAGGGTAACTCTACTCGATGAGACGCCATCACCTCGCGACGCTCAAAGCTGTCCAGGATGTGGGGCGCTGAGTTGGTGGGATCTACAGTGAAGTAAGAGATTTGAATTGTTACTGTTGTTTGTTCACTTTTAGAGTGACAATATATTGTGACAGGTGTGTAGAATTTGATGTATTAAATCTTAAAATACAAGTTTCAATAGCTATCATGGCAACTGAGTGAATAAACAGGCTCACACTTGTGTTTCAATGTGGATAATGGGCAGGTATAGTATCCCCAAAACCTACAGAGTGCAATATAATATAAAATTATCCTTATCAAATCTATGGTGTTTAATCAGTGTCATTAATCAGCGTCAAAAGTCCCATACATGTAAAACCAAGTGCATGGAAGTGATACTAGTGCACAGAACAATATCAGTGAGTGAAAAGGATCTTCATGAGACAGCATTTCTGCTATGCATTCACAAATATGGTCCCACAAGCACAAGTCTATGATGAGCACATAAGCTTGAGCCTCCCTATGTCCTCGCAATACTAATTCACTTGTTAAATTTTTGTGACTCTGGAGGCAGGGATGGAACAGATCAACTTTTCTGGATAGACCACAGAGTTATTAAATCACAGAGAAAAAAACAGAGAATCAGCCACTAAATATAATTACTTGTTGTATGTGTGTCAGTTATCAAACCAATGACTCAATCAAGTTCATAGTTAGTATTCTAAGTGACCGGTCAAAGGAGAAGTAACTTTATATTCTGTCTCCGCCTCCACAGTCTCAAAAGTCAACTTGACGAGCAAGCAAGTGTTGAGCGGTTGTAAGCGTATCAGGAGGGTCAAGCTCGCTGTCATAGCCTCGTCATAGCTCGGCGCTCGTGGGACGACATTGGTGAATGTGTGGCAGAAATGCTCCCTCATGAGGATACTGATGCTGCTCTGCCTGCTTAATGTGGACTAATGAAATGCCATAAAATATTCTAAAATTACCTGGTATGAGCAAAACATGACAAAAATACTTTACTTTAAAGGGGCATTCCACTAATTTTAGCAGCATATAAAATTGGGGTACTAACAGGAGTCAGATTAAAAGCCTACAATTCCCATGATGCAACTTAACACGATATTTGAGCAACCATGCCTGCTTCGTAAATGCAAATGTTTGTATTGTAATGTAAATGTCTACTGTTTGTAATAAAAATGGTTTTCTGTTAAAGCCTGATATCACTCTTTAAACAGCTGGAGCGTCCCTTTAAATGAATGAAGATAAGGAAGGGCATTTTCTATCCCAAACCCCTCCTCCCCCCTAAACTGTGTTGGCACAGATCTAATGACCTTTACCACATGTCATCCTGTCTTTAATTCATGTGTTTTTTTTTCCCCCGTCATGCTCGATTCTTTTCACATTCGTTTTTACAAGTGCAATTCTATTTCCATATGCTGCACTGCCATTCTATAAACACTGCTAACTGGAACCAACAGTTATACTCTGATAAAACAAAAGAAAATGAAACAAAAGGGGAAGAAATATTTTTTTATTTTTTTCAAAAAAAGCATCTGCTTGAACTGAGTTTAAAGACCAGATTAATGTCTTTTTTTAACACCTCACATTTACTTTTATTGTGTGAGTCTGGTATAAAGATCCTTTCCCTCATAAACAGATAATTACATCCATATGGCGGGATGAGATGAGATACCTCTACTAGATATTCCAGATGTTTTCTCTTACCTGAGACAATGAGGCGGGCACTATTGCTCTGTCGGGTTTCTCCTGTGTATCGATGGCGTGTCATACACCTGTAGTTGTACAGCCCGTCTTCCATTTGCACATCCAGGATATACAGGGCTCCCGTGGATGTTATGAGAAACCGTGACACTGGAAGTAAACAGAGGAACATGACATTGTAAGTCAGTGCACAAAATAGAAACAACCTTTTTATATAACAGCCCCATATAGTTAACTCTACAGGCTAATAAATACCATATATATTGCTTTTATTTGACCTTTAAGTACTGTATATTGCCTGTTATCAATTAGCATAGCAGGGAAAGTGACGTGTAGCTTGCAAATTCACTACAAAAATTAACTGAGGGTGCACATTTAGAAAGACAAGTTTCATAAACACTAATATTTTACAGTATTAAGTGAGCGTAAACAGACTATAGATGAACTTTTGTGCAATATAACTACAATTATACACATTCTTAATGACAACACAAGTGGACACATCTTGCAGCATTAGTAACTAACAAATATTAACTCATTTGACCTTTTGAAAATGTCAAAATACACTTGAAACGAACTGATCCTCCACATAGTGCTAAAATCTAGTCAGTAGTGTTTGAACCACCCTGTGTGTGCACCATGAAAAGGAACAAACAAAAATCAATTGAGTCCCGATTTCATCTCGGGAATCAACCGGCATTTTCAATAATATCCTGCAGTCACTGAGAAACTGTGAAGAAGAAAACATGCTCTGTATGTGTGTGTGTGTGTGTGTGTGTGTGTAGTCATTCTTATGCACTTGAATCACTACCTTACACATTCTAAAAGAAGAAAACAAAGAAAATCCAATATTGAAGTCTCTTAGCAAATATTTGCAAGTCAAGTGAGGTACGCTGCCCTGTGTGATTGTAGTCACCAAACATCTGCTGCAGCCCATTTAGCTCAGCGCAGCTCTGAGGCGCTGTGACAAGGCTATGTGTTGTGTAGCTGTGTAACACAGCTCGTTATCATGTAGCTCATCGCTCTCCCCTCTCTCTCTTTCTCTCTCTCTCNCTCTCTCTCTCTCTCTTTCTCTCTCTCTCTCTCTCTCTCTCTGCTCCAGACTGAAGCGTGGGGAGCCAGGGATCACAGAGCGCTTTGATAAGGCATGGCTGCGCAGGTCGGATGTGCTAATATCATGCTAATGTTATGCTAATTTGCGTGAACACATGGAAGTGGAGAGAGGTAGTCAGTGTTTATGAGGAGTGATGTGCGCCGTAGACGATGGCTGCCGGGGCATTTCATGTGTCACCGATGATGGAGAAGTCTGTCTGGGATGGGATCAAATGGGGCTGCTGTACAGTGGGGGATTCTGGCAATATTGGTAGAGATATTATAACGCAGACTTTATAGGGTGTTGAATTACTCTCATTTAGTCCTCTCATGACAGTTTAGTACAGATTAAGCCTGCTTGCACAGGCTCTGGTATAGTGCATCATAAAATACTGGAAAGAGGTGTAAAAATGCAGCCTGTGGTCAATGTGTTAAAGGTGTTATTAACAATCTACCAAGTTTAATCAATAAAAATGAGAAAGGATGTCATTTAAATTGCTTATTAATCCAATCAACAGTCAAAAGAAAGTTACAGTATTTTTATCATGTGTCATGATAACAAGCAACAAAGGAGCTCAAATAAGCAAATGTTTTGTCATTTCTGGCTGAAAAATGACTGAAATTATTAAATTATTATCAAATAATTGCTGTAAACATTATCAAAATTCTATTTGGTCACTGCTAGTTTCTAAATTTATGACTTGGAAGCTACCAAGTGATCTGGCACTTTGAGGGGTGGGGTGGGGGGGGGGGGGGGAAAGCTATTCAGGATAAAATGAGGTGAATGAGTTACATAGAGAGACAACAAATTACTCCAAATATGTTTAGTTGTTCAATAAGAAAATGCTGAATGAGAGGACTGAGAGAAAAATAGGGGGTAGAATAAAAAGGAGGGAGACATGAGGGAATACAAAGAAGAGGTATAGTGAGCAAGAGTTGACCTACTTAGAAATTAGAGACCATGCATTTGATAACCTAAAGGGTTTTTTTTCAGCTTGTTATTGAAAAGGTCTAATATGTGACAGACACTCATCCACTAGTCTAGTAAATATTATCACATTTGAATTTCACTGGTTGCAACTGCTGTTCATTTTTCAAAGAAAGGCACGATTCAGAGAAAGCCGATATCAAAGGAAAAAAGGGGAAAGCTTGCTGTCTCTCCTGCCCTCCCCCTCCCCCCATCCTCCTCCCTTTTTACCCCTCTTCTTTCCCCCCCATCTGAAAGTTGCCTGGCTTCAAAAGTTGACAAGGCAGGCTTATGAATGAGAGGAGCTTTCATTAGAACAGACTGCCTGTCACTGTGACAAAAGGCCAGCATTGGGAGAGGGGAGTACACCCGAGCTTTAAATGCATGTTAAAACAGACACACACATACTCACATGCCTGTTTACATGTGTATGTGAGTGTGAGTGTGCTTGTCTCTTGTCTACCAGCGAACAAGCCTGCTCTGGGTTATAAGTGATGTCTCACTGTATAGAATATGGTTCACTAATATATATGTTTTGATACTGGAAATTCCACTAAAACAGCTGAGTAATATAGTTTAAACAACACTTATTACATGTATATTTGAAATGTTTTGTAACTAATATGAGAAGATTAACATGTGAATGCTCAAAATAAAAAAAAACAGGTAGGCTAAGCTAACCATGGTTAGCCAAAAGACTAATAAACAAATATAACATGATAATTAATGAGCTCTAGAGATATTAGCAGATGTGCATTTGATACGCAGAGCCAGGATAGCTGTTTCTCCTGTTTCAGTCTTAAGTTAACTGTCTCTATTGCTGCTGCCAGCTTTGTATTGAATTGACAAATATGAGACATGTATTTATCTTCTTGTCTACTCTCACAAAGAAAAGAAATATATTTCCCAAAATGTCGAACTTACTTTAAAAACTACAGTCTGAAGTCTTCCATTGACGATATGTACTGATGTAATGTGGTGTTAGACTTTTACATGCAACAATGTAACAATATCAATAGCTTTGGTCTTCATTTTTGTCTCTACACATCTGCAGGCATTGGCTATTAAACATGTATTTCAACTTCAGTGACCTAAAAGTTAAGGAAATAATTATTATGTTTAGAAGATCTGAAAAAAAAAAGTTGGTATTTTTTTCTATAGACAGATTGTGTGTCATGCAGTTTGCAAACACAACTGAGCATGTGTTCAGCAGGAGGTAAATCAGCAAATGTTTCCATGAGGAACACATTTTTCAGATGTTGCGTATTTAGACAATTGCAATTAAAACAGAATGTGGCAGAAGTATTAATGTAAAATCTAAAGAAAATCACCATTGTAATTGATTGATTCTTGGTTAGATTTCATTTCTTTCTTCCCTGAGCCAGCTCAAGCTCACCATCAACAAACAGAATTGATTGTCTCACACAGTGCTGCAGGCCTGCAGCACAGCACTGTGTGTGCGTGTCCTTGTAAGCTGAGGGCATTTCTGTGTATGCTCGTACCACTGCAGCTCTCTCAAATCACACACTGCCTCATGTGTTTGTATATTCAAGTCTCTGTGTGCGAGCCTGTGTGTTTTCTATGTGCATGCAAGTGAGTGTGAATGTGTTTATGCAGCATACAGCTGCATGGAGGAATGGTCAATAATAACGATCGAAGGAGCTCCACTACGCTTTTCCCTGCTCCTCTCTGCTCCACCTACTGCATACTAACACCGCTTGAGAGACAGCCTCCACTGTTCTTGCACTGTGTATGAGTGTGTGAGTGAGTATGCTAGACATATGAGCATGTGTTTGTGTCCACACCTGGGTGTATATGGAGTGTATATTTCTAAAACTATGGCTTCACTTCACTCCAGGTGGCTTTCTGGACTATCAGTCTTCTCCTCTTCCCTTTCTCGGCCCACCCAGCTGCTTTGGCATCAACGGTGCCAGAAACACAAGTCTCTTCCTGTGGATCCACACTCAATAGCTTCAATTAATCCCCATATAAGCCACACCGAGTCTGCAAGTAGACTCTTTGTTCACTCAAATTGGGAGGCTTTGCAGTTTTTCCACCGAAACCTAAATTACTTGACAGACATAATAGAAACAGCCGGAAAAGGCTGAATCATGTCCATAATATCACAATGCTATTGTTCCACTTTTCATCAAGGACAGAACTGGCATGAGTGAGTGTGCCGGACACACAGGTTAAAGTGTGACAAGGACTAAGGATTTAAGATAAAGTGAGACACAATGACACATGGTGGCGACATAGCTGGCGCACTCTGACCTACGCTCGCTGGGTGACCATCTGCCCAAAACGCACTTCATTTAAAAGAGTTACCTTGGCTCCCTGAGTCATTTCAATATTCTATAATTGAGACACGAGTGCAGAGAAGATGAGATGGGAGGAGGGAGAGAATAGATGGAGTGATAGAGAGAGCAAGCACGAGGAAGAGACACACAGAGAAAGAGAGAGAGAAAATAAAAGATCAAGAGGGGGAAAAAGCACCTCTGGGATACAACCACTCTCTGTCATCTAAAATGACTTACAAATTAGCTTACAGCTATGCGCTCCCAGTGAAGGAAGGAAAAAAAAGACAACTTTCATATGCTAATTCAGATCATGGCTAGGCAGAGCAATTATCAAAAAAAAAGAAAGAAAAAAGAAAAAAAGTCAGCCGTGTCTGTCTGACAGATCTCAACAGGCAAACTCTCTCTCTCTTTCTCTTACACTGTCTTTCTCAAATCCTCAAATCAAAAGCAAAACTGACTATACTTTAGATATCGTTCAAAAGCAAGTTGTGCATGTGATATGATGTAAAGACACTGATAATTAAAAATGAGAGCACTGACTTGAGTATATCAATGCATGCTTTGCAGCTCTGCAGGCACAATCCACTACAAATACACTATATTAGTATAACAATAGAAAATGTTACAAATCCCATTCCCCCAACCTCTAACTCCTGAGATACACTTTAATTTTTCTCCTCGACCTTGAACGCCTCAACCTGCACTCCTCTGACTCCTCTGAAGAACTTTGAGTCGTCTGACCTATCAACACCCGGCAGTCTGGACACCACTTACAGGAAAGCAATGGAGTCAGCTAAACAATGCAGATAAAAATTGCTTCCTCATCACTCTGCTGGCAGCGTGGAGGCAGTGTCCCCACTGTGCAACTGTCTTGGAGTGTATTAGCGAGTGGAGTGTGGTCCCAGGAGACAGCTACAGTGTCACCGTGACCTTGGCCACTCAAAGTCATGCAGCTTGACTTAAAAAAAAAAGAAAAAGGAAGATAATCCATGTTGTTTGAATATAACATGAGCACACTAACAAACCAAACAGCCATCTGCATTGAGGGCTGATTTTATAAAAATAAAGATTGTTGGGTAGTCTGAGCTTCTTAATGTTCCTGCTTCATTATTGTGCTTTTATCACACTTCAAATACATTTGCTTTTGAATGTATAACTTCACAAGGTCTTTCAACTTCAAGCAAATAGCTGCAGATGTAAGCTGCACATGTACCGGATGGCTGTCATTAAGTAACAGAGCCTAAAGCAGTGTCTTTTATAGATATATGTATAAATAAAAGCCACATCATTACTGAGGTTATTTAGTGAATGTAGATCTTGCTTTAGATGTTATTTATTTCAAAAACCTACATATATGCCCCTAAGTGTTGTATTTGCTACAATCTTTATATGGTTTATATGGGTCAGTAGCAAATACTGTAGGGGTTGGCAAGATGAGCAAATCTAAAATATCTTTAAAAACTCTAAAAAGCAGCAACAGCTTTGTTAAACTGTATATTTTATTTTATATAATCTGAAATGACATCTGCACCATTTTTTTTTACCTAAAGTAAGAGTGAATGTTCCTGAAAATGTCAAATGGTGTCACCACAAAAGAATGATATTCAATATTTTATCACCTACAGTATATTTAAGTGTACTTATACTAATAATTACTTCATTGAAAAACATGAAATGGTTTAGAACAATTGTATTCTATTACCTTTATTTAATATTCTCAATAAAACAGCATATCAACCAAACTAGTTGATATGCTGTTTTATTGAGAATTTTGTGTTTTTAAGCAAGTTGAATTATTTGGTAAAAAGTTCTTATGGTTACACCACTTAGACATTTTTACCATAATCCTCTAATATACTGTATGTGCAAGTTATCCATACTTATTTTAAAATAATTAGAGGAAACATAATTGACCCATATACTACATAGATGCTCCCTCTATTCAACAAAACACAGCTACTATTCTCTCAGAGATGATTTCTAACACACAAATACAGGTGTCTGACAGATGTGGAACTGATATCATTTGGGGAAAAAAAGCATATGAAAATTCATCAAGAACCATCTGCAACAGCTGTAACACTGCCATATATGCATCGCCACATTGTGAAAATGTCACACAGTGAACTGGCGCTAGGAATTACGGGTGTAGTCTGTGAGTAATAATGAGTGTATGATGAGCCCAGGAGGGCCCCTGTGTTGTAATTAGGCCCGGTCAGAGTTATTGGCACAGTGACTCCAGTCTGATCAGGCTGGGATAAGCATCTTTATGGAGAGGGGGGATCCCACCAATTTAGAGCCCCTCTAATAAAAATCATTTGTCATTCTTACAGGAGGCACACTGACAGCTGCCGGGGGTTGCCATGGCAACACGCTGGCCACCATTCGCTTAGCAAGCAATATTCCCAGTATACTGTAAATGGTGGTGAGGTTTGGAAACAGTGTCCAAGGCTTAGACACACGCAGGGAATATGATGAGGATTTATTAAAGCCACATTTTGATCCTTATCCTCATCCTCTTCTTACCTGTTCTTGTATGCAATCTACCCACCTAACAGTCTCATTCAGATTTCATATAATGCTGTTTTATTATTGCCTCATCTGTCATACATTTATACTCTGTTGCTCTTTTTTCTCTGTTAAATTATATTTTGTTCATGTGAGTTTTTCCTGTCTTTGTCTTCTAGACACGCTGGTCTGTTTATCTTTGACAAAGATAAGCACAAAAGTAGGAAATAAATACAAAGATATCACACATAAATAAAAAGAATATATGAAGATTAGAGCTGAAACTATGAATTGATTAGTCTATCTACAAAAAATGAAGCTGTACTCATTTTAATCATATTTTGTTTATCATCATTTATTAAGCAAAATGCCAAAAGTTCTCTAGTTTCACATTCATTTTAGAAAATGCTCATTTCCATTGCCTCATGAGATAGTAAAGACATTTGAAGGCATCAGGAAGACATCAGGATTTAAGAATATCGTGAGAGATTAGTTTTTTGGTTTTTTTTCAAATTTTTTATAAAACAATAATTAACTGAATAGACATACTAGGATGTTAGGGTGGGGTGGTAACTATGAGTGTAGAATCATGTTAACCCTGTAATTCCCAGTGAATCATATTTGATACATGAGGTTTAGAGATCTCTACATCAACAGCACAACAGAAACCTGATGTATAAGATCAAATACATGTAGTGTATGACTGTTGATAATGTGTGCATCGAATGAGATACAGCAAGTATAAAAGCTCATGTATCTATCTGTCACACTGACATTATGTATCATCATCATACATAAAAAGTTTAGTAGGTGGTGATATGAGCTTTATGCAGGACCTATAAGAGCTTTTAACAAAATTATATTCATATGCTTCTTGTTTATAACAAAACATGATATGAAAAATAAATAATTCAAAAACTTCCAGATGTATCAAATATGGATATATCAGATCTGTGCTTGTGTGTTATTTCATTCATTCATTTAAAACGACTCATCAGAAGGTCTAAAGTTTCAAAGAACTGGAATTTTCTGGCAATTATTTGATGGTTCAGAGTAAAAAAAAAAAGTTAACAAAAAAACAAAACAAAAACAAACAGCACAACAAATATGCAAGTGACTTTGTGATTTGTATATGCATAAAATGACAAAATTCAGTTTAGTTATTTAAATTGACAAGCTGCTACTTCCACAGATATCCAGGATAAGCTAAATCAATCTAATGTGATCCTGTGACATAAACACAGCATCACATATGAATAACTTAGCCTCATCAAAACACTATGAAGTACATGTGTCCCTCATAAGGACACAAACATAGGAACACAGGAAAACATGGCCTAGTTTCTCCTCACACCTGGACTCCAAACTTCTCGCAGCCTGATCTGATCACTACACAGTTGAGTCAGAATCGAAAACCAAGCTTCTTTTTTTTATTGCCGCTCCTAATCAGCGGCAGCATCCCTCTGCTCATTAACTAGACACACGCTAGCCCGAGGCTAACGGCCTCATATGTCAACCACAGATAAAGATGTCATCTTCTGCTTGACTGAATAAACCGCTATTAAAACTAGATGCAAATGGATGTTCAACAATATTCAAATCAGGAGACAACAGGGAAGCTTAAGCCCTGAGGCGCTTGGCCTCATCGCTGCTCCACATTTCTCTGTCGTGTTAAAAGGAATAGAGATTTTAGATACTGTCGGTCTTCGGAGCAGTGCTCCACAAGAGATTCCACATGGCAATGAAACTAAATGTTATGATAGTTGGGATGGTTGCTGTTCACCCGTGTGAGGTTTAGTGTTGAAAACAGAAGGAGGAGAGTGGTCTTGAATAGCATTAGCTTCTTATTTGGAAGTTATTTTGCTTGGCGGTTCATTTTTTTTTTTTTTTTATCATCAGTTAATCTTGAAGTCATTTTTTCTGTTAAACATTTGTTGTAAAGTAAAAGTGCACAATACATCAGTCCAGAGTCCAATGTGATGCCTTCAATTGTCTTCTGTTTTCTAAAATCAGTCAAAACTATTAATAGAAAATATTAAACTTATTATAATGTTAGACTAGGAAATTCAGCACATTTAAGAACCTGGAAGTAACATATATGTGGAGTCTTGTCCTTTAAAAACAAGATTTAGTGTCAAAAACAGAAGGAGTAGAGCACCTTTGAATGGCACTAGCTCCTTATTTGGAAGTTATTTTGCTTGGTGGTGCAATTAATGATCATTTTCATCATCAATTAACTTTCTAATCACTTGTTACATTAATCATTTGGCATAAAATGATGAAACAATATTTCACTGGAGCCCAATAGGACGCCTCCAAATGTCTTCTGTTGTCTGACATTTGATAAAATAAATCTGAAAATACTTTGAAATTGAATTTTCCTTGGATGCACATCAACATCAAATTAACAAAGCACAATAGTGAAATTGCTCCAAAACATCCATAGTACAGGCAGATAGAGGAATAAGATGTTCTATAAATGATATGAAATATAAGAAAAGCATTTAAGCATAAATAGAACGTGCATTTTGCAAAATCTGAAAATATCAAACTTACTTGGGGAAATGCAACACATTTAAAACCATGGAACAAGCAACTATGCTGGTTTTTTTTTTTGCTTGATAAACAATAGACATCTCTACAGTTGCAGATCCATTTTCTATCAAATGACTAATCACTTCATTGGCTAATTATTGCAGCTCTAATTTTGTTGTTCCTGTCAATTGCTTTTGCTTAATTTAACTAAATAAAACCCATCACGGTAGACATATCGGGGACATCTGTCACATCAGCACCGATATGAAAGCAATGATTCAGTGCTATTTAAAGTCACTGTCTGCACAGCTTTGTCCATTATAAACAATGCTTCTATCCAAACTTGCAGAGGCGTGCACCTGGTTTGTGGTTTTGCAGACACACACACACACACACACACACACACACACACACACACACACACACATACAGATGAAACTCTATATCTCATCAAATATACGCCACAATCAAACAATGGACCGGTGTAAGAATAGGATTCATGTGTACAGTCTGAGCTTATTCTGCAGACGCTGACACATTATGACAGGATGTCTCTATTCTCCAGCAGTCTGGTTTTTTAGAAGGCAGCTGTGTGAGCACTTTTTTTTTTCTTTCTACAAGACAAAACGTTTGTCTGCTGAAGTCAAAACCGAGGAGGGACATCTCCGTCACAATAGCTTTCAGATCTGTGCTTGTGTGTTTCTATCTATCTATCTATCTATCTATGGTGTGTGTGGCGTAATTAGGCAGTACGGGAGTCAAGCTATTAAACCCCTGATGGTTGTGTGTTTACAATGCTATCATTGGCCTCTCTCTGGCCAACACTAAATGAGCCAGTGTTGAGCCTCAGCTGTATAATCATGAATATTCATCTCTGTCTGTCTGCAGCTCTGTGTGGAACCTCTGTGTGTGTGTGTGTGTGTGTGTGTGTGTGTGTGTGTGTGTGTGTGTGTGTGTGTGTGTAGCAGTGCCAGGCATTAAGGAAGCTATTAGTATCTACTCAATCACAATACGCGTCTGGATAATAAGTCAAGCTGACAATTTTATTCATGCAATGAGACAACAAAAACAGCCTTTGTTTTGGGAGTTAAAAAAAACAAAAACAAACTTACACCGGTCAGGATTACACACACACACACACACACACACACACACACACACACACACACACACACACACACACACACACACACACACACACACACACACACACGCGCACACACACACTTCTTGCAAAAAAAGGGCAAAGGTTTAATACTGCTGTTGCCACCTTTGGGAAAAGAGGTATCAACTCCAGCTAACACTCTTTTAAATGCTGCTGACACACATGCAAAAAAT
>JANJYP010024448.1:0-15651 GCA_024605115.1 Rastrelliger brachysoma | reverse complement strand
AATGTGTTCTGTAAAAAGATTGTGATAATTCCTAAAAAAATCATTCATTTGCTTTCTCACAATATAATCATTGTTATAGTTATTAATTATAGTTATTAATGAGGCCTGCAACACAGTAACATCGTCCAACAAATCAAGGCAGACAATCAGGAAAGTTTTAAACAAGCTAAGATGATATAAATCACTTTATATGGAAACAGAAAG
Organism: Rastrelliger brachysoma; assembly: GCA_024605115.1. Lineage (NCBI taxonomy): Eukaryota > Metazoa > Chordata > Actinopteri > Scombriformes > Scombridae > Rastrelliger > Rastrelliger brachysoma. The sequence goes on along the minus strand of JANJYP010024448.1, from coordinate 15,447 downwards.
TATTGTAAGTACATACAGAATTTCATGAACTAAATTCACAACTGTGATAAGTACAGAAGGTCAACATTGAAGCAGTAAGTGAGTGTACATTGTGTATACTACGGATAGTTTAGGTTAAAATTTGACTAATCCTATGTATCCATAACTGCTCCTATCCCCCTGCCACACATGGCCTCCTACAGTGATGTCACCATGTTTACTAATCTCAGCAATTAACTTGTCAGAACATGAATAATAGCTAAAACTGTAAAAATGAGGGCCAGGTTGTAACACCCAGAATTATTCTTATCCTTTTATTGTCAAAGCAGTAATGAAACAACAATGAACAAACTCAAAATGTGTCAGTACTGTGACGCTGACAGAAGTCGATGGAAAGTTATTACTTATGTGCAGATTCAACATCATTAGCATTCATGTGGTGTCATGTTTTTTGGCCAGCTGACAAATGTAAATCCAACATTCACTAATATTGACTCTCTGTTTAGCTCTGTTTTGGTCTCAAATATGCTGATTCAGCTGCTTAACACTTCATTATGTTCACAAGATAATACCAAACTGTGTATGTCTTACTGGGTAGGAGCTTTTTTACTATATTGTATTACTATAATTTACATGCATTGTTAATACTGCTCATATCCTTATGTATGCTTTTTGATATTATCTTCTGTCAGTATTTGCTGCTGCAATCACACACTTTCACTTTTAAGGTCTAATCTAATATGCCATGCTTTATTAAAAGGTGCTATCACTTATTTAAATTTGATGTTTTCAGTGGTCTTGTAAGTGCAGGTGTCAGAATATAATTAATTTTATCCAAAAGATGCATTTCAGTATCATTTCAGTGATTTATACCAACCTGAGCTGTGATGTCACCTTTCTCATTTGACACGTCAAGCTGTAATTTACTCACTTAACTCTTATTAAGAAGTGCAAGGTGCAGACAGAATAGCAGCAATCAATCTTTCCTCTGTAGTCACAAGTGTAAATGTTTAGATGTACAGCCGTGTTACTTCCCATGTTAACACACACGTCCATTAGAGACAGCCAGTAAGTCTATCTAGACTCCCTGTGACCTGCTGCTGGGTCTTTATCAGTGAGAGACTCTGCACCTGGACACAAGACATGTCTCGGTGTGTGCGTGTGTGGGGGAGTGGATCAATGCATAAGTAATTGAGTACAAGTGTGTGGATATGAAAATGTGTGCGTTGATGTGTATTACAGTGTGTGTGTTAGCATAGATAAAAGTGTTAGAACATTTCACAAACCTGTGCACAAGTGTGACTTCCTGAGCTTGTATGTGTTTTTATGTCACAGGTCAGATTGGGAGAGGCTGGGGAGGTTGATGGGATCATGACATAACCGCTACAGCATGCCCTCCAACNACACACACACACACACACACACACACACACACACACACACACACACACACACACGCTCCTCATCCTCACGTAAGGAATGCCATTTTTCAACCCCAGTCTGACTTTCCTGTTTGAATTAGAGGTGCAAACATCAGCCTGGCTTGATAAATGGTGTTTATCCAGGGCCAAAGGATCAAGGAAACTGTAATGTGGTGTAAATTGATGAAGAAACAAAGAGGGGGAGAACAAAAGAGAGTGGAGGAAAAAAAAACGATGAAGTCCACAATATAATCATTTGTGTGTATGTGTGTGTCTGTTGGGGACTGGCGAGATGAGACAAGTAGATGAATGTGAAGCAGAAATAAAGGGATAGATGGATTTTAAGTTGGAGTAAAGAAGAGCAAAGCAGGGGGCATCAAGAATGTCTGGAGGCCGCTCTTATCTCTCTGAATGAAGGGAATGTGCATGCACTCACATCTGTGTGATGTGTGGACGTGTGCATGGGGGAGACAGTGCGAGGAGTTGTGTGTGTGGGGTGGGGGGGGTACTTCACAGAATTACCCTATGTACTTTTAGCTGCAGGGGACTCGGGTGGGAACATACACCCACACACAACCTCAATCAACATCCTCCTTTCTCCCTGTACTGCTGCACCCCAGCAATCCTGTTCACTCAAATGTCTGGAATCTCTTTAAGCGAGCTGAAAAGAGAGTGAGTGTGTGGGAGGGGGATGTTTAATGACAAGGCAGCAGGGTGTCTTTAAGCCACCCGTGAGTGTACCTGAAAGAGCACCGCCCCTCCTCTCCGAATAAGCCTTAAACTGCGCCGGCTCTCTTGTCCGGTTTGACCGAGGGGGTGGAGGGTAATGGCTGTATTGTTTTGCATTGCAACATCACTAAAACACACTTCAGTCAAAATCCCGTCATTTTCATTCTACTTTATTTTTTATTGCAGTCCCTTTGTTAAAGTAATGAAGTTTTGTCATTCAAACAAAGGTGACTTTAATGTAAATTCTTTATGCGTTATTCAGGCATAATACTTTTTGTGATGTTTGGCAGCCTGGTGCACTAGAGGGAGTGTGCAGTGTCATTCCTGGAGAAGTGTGATTAATTGGAAATTAATGATAGAAAATGAATTAATGACAGAAAAAGAGTGTTATTTGTCCTCCCATAGGCCACAGCTCTAATGGATTTTTAAACTTATTTTGCCATGGAAGCTTTTATTTATTAATGAACATTGTTAAGTTTCTCTACACTGAATCTTCTTATTACATTTCTCTCACTATAATTTCATCATTTATTAGGTAGCAGTATAATGTCTGACAGTGCACATGACAAGACATGGAGGTTGGACCTATTTAGTTCCTATTAGCGCATGATATTTTTGTAAAGATGAAAATATACTGTTGATGCTGGTCTGATTATGGTAGAGTATTATTTATTCACAGCAAAAGGGGAAAAATATTTATAGACTAATCTGACATGATCTTATCATAGTATTTTGTGGTGCAGGAAACTGATTAAGTTTTATTGTGGTAAGATGATCATTAAACGATTTATTAAATTGCTCATTAAAGGCAGAGAGATGCTCTTTTAGCATCTATTTGGGTGTTTAAATTTGCTCTGCTGCAGCATTTACGCTAATCTGAAGGCATTCACTTCCATGCTGCAGTATTATGGAAATGTTACCCCTTCTGACCTAGTAAGACTGCTGTTGTGACTGTTATGTAAATATGACTTGCAAGCTCATGCAGACATAAGACTAACATGTAAACTAGACATCATATTTAGTTGATTCTGTCAGAAGGTGATGGTGCAAATAATAACTGTGTCACCATGACTGATAGCAGGTAGTGATGATGTGACACCAGATATGTGCTTTGCCAATTATCATATGAGTTTCATTCTGTGACTGCAAGAGAAAATCACACACATTGAATCAAGTGGTGGAAACAAACAGGTGATAAGAAAAGGAAATTCCTCCTACCTTCACTCCTCACTTTTGATTGAAGTGTTTAATGGATTCACACCAATCCAAGAATATCTAACTGACAGTTGCATTATTTTCATATTCTGTTTTATTTTTGTTAGTGAATCAGTTTCCCCTTTGAGGATCATTAAAGTTTCACTTTACAACATCTGAAAGCCAAATTTCAAGGCAAAAGATTACTCGAACATTTGAACATTTATTCATCAAAGGGTTGTGTTTCTGTGCTTTTCTGTGGAAAATTGCATTTGCTACAAATTGGAATGAGGTCAGATGAAGTCAGATAACATAGGTAAAGAATGCAGCAGATAGCGCCCGCTTTTCATATATTCAGTTTGTGCAAATCTCAGTTGTCTGACATTCGGGGGGAACAGTGGAACAGAACGTCTTTTATAGATTTGACAAATCACATTCATTTGAATATGACACTGGGTGTAGTTTGGAATAAATGTGTTGATGTGAATTGGGAAATAGCCCATTCATGTGGTGTCATTCACTTTCTGTTTCCCTCACTCCAACACATACACACACACACACACACACATACACACACACACACCCTGGCTGACCCTGGCATTTTGTCGTCATCCATTAGTAATTAGGAGCTGTTTCCTGAGTATGTATCCAGAGGCTTGCTGAATAAAGGCTTTAGAGGAAATAATAATAAATAATAATCAGACCGACCAATTAAGACTGATTACCCTCTGCATCATATTGCTGTTGGGTGCTACACACTGCTTTACACTTACATACAGGTTTATGCTGATATGTTAAGTTACATACAGCCTTCCATGTTGTACACACATATACACAAATTGCTGGGTTTCCTAATTTAAAACAATTCTATGCTCCAACATAGTACATAATGTTGTAATTGGGAATCCCTCAAACTTTTTATTCCTCATGGGGGCTCAGTCTAACTCCAAGAGACCAGGCCTGTGGCTCTCTCTAAGCCCCTTTAAGCCATAGCCTTAGCAGAAGACAAAGGTTATGTGGCTTGGGGAGGATTAGTAATATGGGTGGAGAGGGTCGACATCCCAAAACGTGATTAAGTGTTTGGTAAGTGACTGAAGAGGGCTTGTGAGACTTAAAGTAACGCAGTGAAGACACCGGGTCCTTTCTAATGTTAAATAAGTCCGGGAGATGGGAGCTCAGTGGGGGAAGTGACAGAAGATGCAAAAGACGTCAATAAGGAACGTTTGGCTTCTGACAAGGAAGATGTGGCCGCTTTTGTTTCTCTGATGTCCTTAGGGTGGACCATAAGGGCCTGCTCTCATGCACAGTTTTGGACACACACACTTTCTCCAACCTGTGAGCTAAATACATATATTATTAACAAGAATCATCAAAAATGTTCCATATTAGCATCATTACACCACAAATTATGATTCCCATTCATCTTTATTGTAACAAATAAATAAGCCCAACCATAGAATTCCCCAAATACTTTTCTTTTCTTCTTATATTCCGCAATGCTCACTTTTCTCCATGTTTTTCCCTCGGATATTAAATATTCATACTGCTGCCACCTCCGTCTCTCCCTCTTTCTGGCTCTGTCAATGGGTTTTAATGCCGCGTAATTGTCATGAGTCAGTGTCCCGTGGGCTCGTCCCCAACGGCTGGTTTGTGACTGACACCCACAGCCGCTCTCTAAGAAGTGCCATATGGCTACAGTTAACACTGACATATAGGACTGTAACACAGCCTCATGGGACGAGACTGACAGGACTCAGTCAGTGCAGTGTGTGTATATGTGTGTGTGAGAAAGAGTGAGAGCAAGCACACAGTAACAGATTGGCTTTCTGCATTAGCTGGCAAAAAGAGTAGCTCCATTTTCTAGATTTAAATATTTTAAATCAACTGGTTATGTATTTTAAATCATTGTCAGTAGAGTGTGATTAGATTTAATAATAAACAGCAGGATTAGGCCAATAAAAAAGAATGTGTTATTAGGAGGAGCACAGATTAAATTAATTGAAATAATTCTCTGATGAGGAGTAGCAAAAAACACAGAGGAATGTAATATTCTCTTCCACAGATGGCACATTAGCCAGTAAATGTTCTAGGATCTACATAAACAAAAGGTTGAGTGAAAAAGAAAGGGAAAGGTCTGCAGCCATGCTAGCAGCACTGTGAAGCTATACATAGGCACAAAGATGCTTTGAGCTAAATGCTAATGTCAATATGCTTCCCACAATTACAATGCTGACATGCTGATGTTTAGCTCATATAATCATGTTCAACATCTTAATTTAATGTGTCAACACTGTTATTATTTAGCACTAAACAAAAAGTATTATTTTACATTCACTATTTGTTTCTGAGGAGCTCCTTCATTTTCATATTTCTCCCTATTTGTCTCTCAGTGTTTCAACCACAGGAGCACAACATTAGCCTACTGTTGTTAAAAGAAAGAAACACAGTGGATAATGTTTGTTTGTTTGTTTGCTAGCTTGGTTCAAAGATGCTACTGTAGAAAGCTACACAAAGTCTACAGCCATGCTAGCAGCTCAGTGAGACCAAACTTTGCCATGATACTTCAAACTAAATGCTAATGTCAGCATGCTAAGATTCTTAAAATGACAATGCCAACATGCTGATATTTAGGCTGTACAATGTTCAATATGTTCACCATCTTATATGTGACCATTTTACTACTGTTTAACACTTTTTTTTTTTTTTTTACTTTTTTCCAAGGAGTTCAATCAGTTTTATATTTCATTGTATCTCGGTATTACAACTAACATTGACAGCCAGAAGAAGCACAGGTGGTTACATAGCACTAAATGCCAAAAAATCCAACTAAAATCACTGCAATTTAAACAAATCTTAAACAAAGGTAAAATTACTGTGGTTAAAATTATAGAAACACAAAGAAACTGTTCAGTGTGGGGAATGTTTGGTTGTTTGCCAGCTTAGCATAATGATGCAAACAAGCTAATCAGATCTGACAAGTCAAACCCATGTAGAGTACACTAAAATAACAATTTAAATCATTCATTGAAGCTGTACATATGCTTGCTGGTTACAGTGAAGGGTTAAAGGCATGTAAATTGGAACAGAGCCATTATTAATGTTACAATGTTGTTTCACTTTGGCTAGGCTAACCATTTCCGCCCTTTCTCAGTTCTTTGTGCTGAACTAGACTAAACACATGCCTGATTTGTCTCTGTAAGTTACAGGATGCACAGAGATGAAATTCATCAGCTCAACCACAAGAACAAGTACCTCCTTTTTATCCATGTAACAAAAGAGTAAAACATTTACACATGCCATGTAGCTAATGGATATAATTTAAAGAGTTAAGACAGGTACAGATAAATGACAAATTGTCTACAGGCTGTTATTCTCCTTTAACAATAGATTAAATTATCATCTTTTTTATATAGACCCATAATGCCAAAACATTAAAGTAAAACATTTTACAAGTGCGACTCCTGCAGTCACTGATCATGTACTGAAAATGTGTATGTACTGTATGTTTGACAGAGTATTCTGGCTTGAGTCATTTACCATTGGCTTAGTGTGATAAATATGGCCTGTCTCTGCTACTCTAGGTTATGTGCCATTGAGGGATAGCGGCTGTGTTTTGTTACTGAGGAATGAGGCAGGGGAACAGGCCTAGTAAATGACTATAACCCTGGAAGAGAGTTGGGTTATCATTAACAGAGGCGCAACACCGTGGCACTGCTGTCAGAGCTCTAACCCGTGACACAGACGTGACAAGGACATGAGATGTTGCGCTACGGTTTTGACCTTGTGTCGTCTTTAGAGGGGCTGCATGTTTGGCGGTTCAGCCTTTTGGTTGGCTGCTTTTCTTATTTTTGTGCCTTCTAGATTTATGTAGCCTACTGTACATGTCCATGAGATTCAGAATGTCCATGACTCTCTGCGCAAAAAAAAAATATGCCAACACACGCACACACATACATGCACACATAAACACATGTTTTTCTAAGTTGCTATTTGTCAGTGGTTGTTCTGGAGTTTTTTTTTCCCATCCCTATTTTTAGCAAAGTCTTAGCAAATTCTTTCACACCTATCAGAGAAGAGTTTTGCAGGTTTGTGTTATAGTAGAACTTTGTTTGGTGCCACAAACCTCTTTTGAAATATAGGCTGCTGAATGATGCACACATAGTGTTACAAAGTCCTTTTATTTGTCCTCTAAAATCAACACTTTGAGAAGAATTCTGAGAACCACACCTAGTTCTTGACTGTGACCTTTTTAAAAAAAACAAATGTCACATTTCTTTCAGGTATTATCTTATTATACAACCACTGTCTTCATCTAAGAAGCTTCCTTTTTGTGTTCATACCCCACCTGTCTTCATTTCTCATAAACCTCTGTCACCACAGCTGTCTTCCTTTTCCTACCATCCCTCTCCCTTTCTCTCTCTCTCTAACCCTTCTCCAATCGCATGTCAGTCCATCATTCTCTAAATAGGCTAAGGCAGCGCAGCATTGTTGTTGATTTCATACATGTCATACGACACAATTACGTTAATGGCTCTGTGAATGGATTTCACAGAGAGTCGGTCGGATTTGTTTGGGAGGCAGTATAGAGACACAAAGAGGCTGTCATGTCTGTTTGGCCATCAGCGACAAAGCGCTTATTAGCAGATGAGAGATTTGACAGTCCTGCTACAAATGAAGTGATGATTTCTTTATAATTAACACATAAGAGAATTGCTAAATATTAGTTCCTAATCTTTACTTTTTTTTTCTTTCTGCCCTTCTCTATATGCCAGGTTGTTTAAAAAACACAACAGGTTGTGCAAATTATTTAGATATGCATGTCAGACATTAATTCTGTGTATGTGAAGGTGTGTTAAATTTGAGTAATATGTGTTTTATTTGTATTGGCTTTAAGACGCACTCCATCTGCACGATTACAGGAAAGACAAGTAAACATTTCCCAGACTGCTGATTTTGGGGTTTGGCCAGACTGGTGTGACATTAGTGAAAACTGGAGTGACCGTTGACTCTGTTCTTTTCATCACATTACCAACACACCCTTTACAATCAGCTGCTCTTTTTAAGATATTGAAGCTATTGAAGCATCACCAGACTCCACTTGCAAGACTCTGATTCTAGTCTTCCGTATGAGAAAAATTGTTATTGTCAGTCCCCCAAGCTTCTTCACTGTCAGCTTAAGCATGTTGTTCAGAGTGACAAGGTCAGTCACTGAAGTGGTTACAGATTTAATATATTATATAGACTACCAGACAAATATGTTTCTACATCTAGTATTTTTAGAGCACAGATAAATGTTCTTCTTTTGGACTTTTTTTTATTAAATGTGGCTCAGTGAAATTTTTCAAGTTATTCAGGTATTTGGCATGCAGCCTCACTAAAGTCCATAGATTATAAAATAGTCTGGAATGATGTTTACAGATGTGAGGGAGGTCAAAGAAAAAGCATCACTTATGTTCTTCCCTAAGAACAAGAACAGGATTGTAAACTCATGGTTTATTCAAAACACTGAATGAAGTAATTATGTCAGTTTTTACATATCAGAATGCTCAACTTAGGTCCAAGTCAATTTCCGTGTATCTATAAGATAAACAATACACTATATATGAAATATTCTGTTGGGAGAACTGCAGAGAGAGTTTGACTGAGATTAGTATTCTTCACCTCAGAACCTCACTATACTCTCTATCTGTTATAACAGCTAAACTGCATTTCTAATCAACATTTTAGTAAACACGCACAGTCAACACGAGTGATTGCTTTTTACGTTTTTTTATACACGTTATCAGACTCAGAGCAGATCTGTACACTTACACAGCTGAGTTAATGCACTTAGAGGCAGAGGCTGTGGCTGCTGTTCATTGTACTGCTGCCTGGCTAGGAGCCACCACAGCAGCAGCAGCAGCAGCAGCAGCACTGCTAGTCAGGATGTTCCAGAGAGAGAGCCTGGAGTATTTTGTGCTTTCATTGCCCACCATGCCAACTAAAACGGAGTCACTGTGCTGAAGGGGGATATCACAGTGGACTGTTAGTTTTTGTTGGATTGTGTCACTGCCTGTTGCAAAGTGCAGAGGAACTTCTGGTGTGTGCGACAGTGGACGACTTGAAACCACTTTCTTTTAAAGATAAAGAAACAACCTTTGCCAACAGGAAGTGTCCATTTAACTTGTGAAACCTAATACCATTATAATGTCTGAAATCTGTCATTCATTCACCCACTCTTTCCTCAGTGATAAACACTCAACAAATTGGAATAGAAAGTTATGAATCGTTAATGCTTTTCTGCAAACTTCATCTATTATCCCTGCCTGAGTCTGAGAACAACATCTGACCTGGAACCAAGTTATGCATGCTGTGTTTGTGAATTTGGGATACAGACAGAAATATGTCTGCATAATTAGCTACAAAATATTGCTTAACTGCTTCTGAGCCTGAGGTCATCCACAAAAGTTATTTCTCCATTTCTGTCACTCTCCTCTATTTATTTCAGATTTTTGTGTGTTTTTTAATGTTTAATGTGACATAAGTGGAATTCTTTGTGTGTGCAAACTTGCCAGCCACTAAAACCAGTTATGGTTCTGTGGTAGGTGACTGTTGTGGTTTGCGTGGTGTTGCTGTTGCTGTGTGTGTGTGTGTGTGTGCAGCTGACAGGGTTTAGGGTCCCTCCTTCCGCCTCCTCCTTTGAGATCCTCTGTAATTACTCTGTTGTTTCAAAGGCCAGATGCCCAGAGAGCCTTTCACCTTTCAGCATTAAGCTCTACAGGACCCAGCTGGGACAGTAAAGGGGTGTGCACTGCAGTAAATCAGCGTGCGTGGTTGTGTGTTAACCTTAAGTTGCATGGTGATGTAGGGATGTAGCGGAGAACAAAACCACCCATTGTTTTTTTTTAACCTTTGCAGAATGTCACAAAGCTTCCCTCCGTATAATGCTATTATACCTTACCTTGTACTGTGGAGTATGCATGTCCTCTTTCTCTGTGAGCACAATGTAGTCACTTTTCCAAAGCATATACCTGCTCCAAGGCTGAATCATAATGCTTCTGCCATTTCTCCAGTTGCTGTTGTGCACCATGTAAATAAGCCAAACACCGTATATTGCTGTCAACAGAAGGACAGTATATTGTGGAAAACATAACTTTTTCCTTAATGCTGATCCATCGCTAAAGGTTATACATTGTAATGTTTACCAAAATGTCTCATATTCACCAGTAGCACATAAATATTGCCAGCATTCTGTGGCTTCAAGGAAAAAAGAAAAGATGAATTACAAGTGACTGAAATTAGCTTGCAGTTTGAGTAAACCTTGAATAGAGACAGTAGACACAAAGGAATGGAGACTCTGTGTGTGTGTGTGCTGGTCAGAGGTGGTGTGAGATGAAAAAATACTTGCATCCATGGTGACCCCACTCCCATCCGTCATGGTAGGTAAACAGCCCTCTGACACCCGCTGACACTCCACCAGGACCCTTATCGCCCTGATGTGCCAGGTTACGGGTGGGCTTCTGNCACACACACACACACACACACACACACACACACACACACACACACACACACACACACACACACACACACATACACACAGATGTAGTAATCTTTCTATAATACCTTTACCATACGTATACAAGTTTAGGCAATAAAACAAACCGTCAGGAGTCTGTATTGCACACCCACACACACCCACCCACCCAACCACCCACCCACACACACACAAACAAAAGAGCAGATCAACATGCAAGCACACACATTTCCTTTCCTTTCCATTGGGGGGGGGTCAGTGTGAGGTGCCTGGCAGTTTGTTGTCACATTCATGACAACAGTGAAGGAGTCTTCCACCACCTGGCTTAGATTAGCACTCAATACCAGATGTATCTTNCACACACACACACACACACACACACACACACACACACACACACACACACACACATGTTAAGACTGTTATAGACAGCCAGACAGTATACGCTGAAGAAAGAGGGGTGGCAGTAGAGAGGTTGAGCTCGGCAGCCAGAGAGCGATCCGGGGCGTGACATGCATGATTGAATGAGCGAAGCATCTGCTCTCCTTCCCGGCCTCCTGCAATAACAAAGCCTGATTTGAAAATCCGCTGCCTTAGGCCCTGGTTTATGCTTCATATGTTGCTTGGTGTGCAGGAGCCATATATGTTGTTCATGCTTCTAGCACTTGGCCGAGAACGCCAACATGTCAGTGATGGATGTAGGGGGAACTGAGCTTTCTGGATGCAGCACCTTTTTTTTGGGTTTATTTGTTTAAAAGATTTGTGAAACAGGTCAATGCAAAGAAAATGGAAAACCTATTTCCAGACCGTTGACAATCTCATGTCAAGGTCAATTTAAGAGCTGTTCTACAGCATTCGATATGATCTTTGACTGCATTTGAGTTTGGTGAGTTGCAGTAGAGGTTTTTTATATGTCCAAATTTCCATATTTTTGGAGCACTTGCATGTTTGCTTAAGAAGGTTATTGGGAATATAGCTTAAAATGCTCCATCTGTATATGAAGTTTAACTGATATGAGCAAAATGTTAAAAATAAACTTAAAACGTAACTTTCAAATATATATACGTTTTTATAACACCAGTATTTAGATACAATCCTAAAGAACATTTTGTAATGCTCAGAACTCTCTTTTATTTTGTAACACTGGTTATAAAGCAAATTATAGAGAATTGATTGAAATGCTGCTGAGAAAAGTATGAAATAAAAATCAAGTGAGCCAAGCCATTTGGAGCATTTTAATAGGGTTCCTTCTGTTTAATTCTTAGGAAACCATTTTGTAGAGAAAGATTTTTCGAGGTGAATACAGTATCTGTACATATCCAGCATTTTTGTTTAGTCTTTGTCTCAGAGGAGCAGATTTCTGCATATTTAAAGCAGTGTGTCATGCACAGACACAGACCAAACAAAGGAAAATCATGTTTCAGGCAACTCTTTTGCTTGAAACATTTGCATTTGCTGTTGACTGTGGGCACATAGTCAAATGAGGATACCATGGAACAAAGATTTATAGACAATCAGATGCCTGTGTATCTCTCTCTCTCTCTCTCTCTCTCTCTCTCTCTCTCTCTCTCTCTCTCTCTCTCTCTCTCTGTGTGTGTGTGTGTTCTACCCTCCTCCTGCCATCTCACAGCCTGCCTGCATGAATGTGTGTTGACACCATAGCGAGAACACCATCTTCAAATGATCAGCCCTCAGCTGACAAACGCATGAATAAATAGAAAGACAATAATAAAAAAAAAAAACGAGGAAGTGGTTAGAGGAGATGGAGGAAATTCAACAAGGGTCTTATAGTTTATCTTTCAGTTAAAGAAGAATCAGGCTGTTTTATATATGTCCTCCATATGCTTTTCATTCCAAGGTAAAGACAATTGACTAATGACTATGAGATCATGCTGCTGAATAGTGTCATAGTGCAACTACAACCTAAATGACCAACATACCTCTTGGATAACAGTCATTTGGCTGGACACTATTCTCTAAGGGCAACATACTGTAATCTGGTGTATTTCATTGAAAATTAATGAGTTATATATTATGCTTTCAAAGCAACTTTAAGATAAGATGAAACTTTAATGATGCCTCCAGGGGAAACTGGGGTCATTGTAGAAGCGAAGGGAAGATTATCTTGTCTTGGAGAATAGAACAATTGCATTCTTGCACTGGTTTTGCAACTCTTTGGTCAGACAAAATACAATGAAATGAATGTTGTAGTTGATCCTTTCTGTCTGTGGTGGCATTTTTTGAGGACACCAAGCTAACTTTTTTACCCCAGAAACAGTCTTGCATTAACTGGATCTCCAACGACTCATCTCCACCACCTCCTCTTTCACACTAGCTACAATACTCTGCTCGTTATGAAGCTGTTAGTCCTCACTGATCTTCAAGAGCTTCTGTCTAAACCCAGCCCTGCCTCCACTCACCCTCCAATAAACACTCCACTGACAGCAACTGGTAGCCTGACCCAGGATCAGGCCAGCTTTTCCTTGTCAGTTTTGGGGATTTGAAAAGCCAGAAGTAATGTTTGTTGAATGTGCTGAGCTTCCACACACTTTAATATGAGATATGCCATCTAACAGGAAACTAGTGTGGAATGATTAATTCCACACCGGGTATGCAATCAAGAAAACATTATTAAAAAAGCCAATAATGATCAGATAAAACTGACTAACTGATATCAGCCTGGAGCACTTATGAAGAAAAGCTGCTCTCGGGTCAGTTTAATAGCCTCATTTCACTCAATAAACATCCTACAGTTAGTCTAGTGTGCTGTAAGTGTTTGGCTCGTAACCACGGGAGATGCTAACAGCAACATGCAAGAAGACAATAGTGCAGGTAACACTAAAATGAGAGCGACTGTTAAAGAGAGTGAAAAATAGCAGGATGGACCAACAGGCTCCCTCTCACCTACACACCACCACCACCACTACCTCTCTGCTGTCGTTATCTGCAAATGAAGAGGGGGGTCTGGGAAAGGGAGGAGAGGGTGATAAATGTCTGAGGTCTTGTTGACAGGTAGTTGCCCAATCGGCCGAACTCTGTCCGACAGGCCTGCCAGAGAAATAGTGTTGACACGTCTTGTTCTTTGAAGAGACAGCTGGGTTTCCCGTGTCGTTGTCGTTGGCATAGGGAGTAAATGAGCATCTCTTGCGATGCAGCAGTCGTGCTACAGGAAGTTCTTGACGTGTTGTGATGTATGGCATTGTCCCTGTGTAGACTGATCAGCAATCCTGTGCTCAAAGCGGGGAAATAACATGTCACGCAATTTCCTGATTGTCAAAAGTGAACAAAAACTGGGGAAAAATAATAGAAAAAAAATCACCATATGGAACCCAAACTCTGATCTCTGATACAAGCTCCAAACATCTGCTATGAAACTCTGTTATGTTGTAATATTTCAAGTCAGTGAACACACAATTTTCACATTTGAATTAGCATATGTGCTAAAACCTCGACTTTACTCGCTTTTTTAATAAGACTATTTCTCCAACAGGGCTGCCACTTAAAAGACACATTGCTTATCATCATTTCGCTATTTCTGCACTGCTGCACAATTCTCACATTTTTATAAACATGCCGGTCCAACTCATCTATTCGTCTCCAGACAGAGCGACCTTGAGTGTACGGTTGGTAGGTTTCGGCACCGGCGATGACGTTTGGAGGCGCTCTGAGGGCTGCGGCGCTGAAACCCAATAGGGTCTCCATATTAGCGGGCACTGAGTGAAACAGTCAACAGCAGTGTTTCAGGGAAGCAGTGGAGCTTTAACACCTACTGTAACGCCCTGCTCTGCTTCCTGCTCTGGATTACATCTAGGCTTACAGTATACTCAATGTCACCCACTCACCCACCTTCCCCATTCTCCTTTCCCACCCACTCGCATACGCATTGGGTTATTTCACCTACTCATGCTCACATATGCAGAAACACACACACACACACACACACACACACACACACACACACACACACACACACACACACACACACACACACACATACATGCAATGACATCCAAGCTATTTCCTATGCCACTTAATACATACTTGTTATAATCTGTTTGTAAGTGTTATGTTAATGGACAAACAGCAAAACATCCAAAGTACTGAGCATTACTGATACAAAACGTACCATTCAGAGCGGCTATGATAGGCTTTCACACACGCACACATGCACGCACACACACATCACATGCAACCCCTTTGTTACATATTAGGGAACTGGTAATGGAAAGCCCCCTCCTATGAGTGCTGGCCTCATTTTAGTAATTACCGTGTGGAAGGTGTAATGGAAGCCTACCCCACCTACCCCCCCTGCCCCCCCCTCTCCCTCCTCACCGCGCTTTAAGCAATACACAATGACATGGAGGCACACATACTTGCACACACAAGCACCTATCCATGTACAGTCATTTCCCCTCTGTTCGTCCTCACGGTTACATGCATTGGTACGGACTGGTTAAATTCTTTAGCCACACGTACACATATACACACACATCCCAACTGTCAAAAGGCCATTCCTATCTGTTATCAGCATGTCTTGGCCTGTCATACCTGCCTGTCGTCTGCAGCCTGTGTCCCAGAATGCTGACAGATAAGGCATATGTATGTGTG